>JADDOH010000632.1:0-87557 GCA_016648135.1 Agrypnia vestita | reverse complement strand
TGTCTATTGTCAGCAACTGGAAACCACGATGGAAAAGCTAGCTGCTAAACAACCGAGGCTGGTTAATCGCTCTAGGCCACTGCTGCTTCATGATAACGCTAGACCACACACTGCACAACAGACGGCTACCAAATTAGAGGAGCTTCAATTGGAATGTCTAAGACATCCACCGTACTCTCCGGACCTTGCCCCAACAGATTACCATTTTTTTCGAAATTTGGATAACTTCTTGCAAAGGAAAAAATTCAACTCCGATGGGGCAGTCCAAACCGCCTTCAAAGATTTTATTGATTCCCGTCCGAATGTTTTTTTAGTAAAGGGATCGATGAACTACCTTTGAGATGGCAAAAGTGCATAGATAGTAATGGTACATACTTTGATTAAATAGATATATTATAATAAAAAAAATCGGCTTTATGTTCCTCCCATACTAAACGCCAATTTCATATGTAAGGACCTAATAATAAATGATAAAATATACTGGGAATAATATTTAGACTAACGCAAATCACTAAACACAATTTTAAGAATAAGTTCCAGGTTAATAAGTTTTTATACAATAGACTTTTTATGATGAATATAAATAAATAATGTTTTAACGATAGAATGATAGTTGTTGAATGAAATATTTTCGACCGTTCGAGATACAGTATAGGAGACAATATTGCTAAACGCGATCCAGTCGCTACCGCTTGGGAAAAGCGCTTAGCACAGATTGATACACAGGCATTATCAATTCTATAAACAAAAATTGTTCAAGTTCGAAAAATTTGTGTTACGGGTTTCGATTGCGAAGATGCGGTTGTATTTAAAAAAATGTTCCCTACAAATACTAAAATAGCCACAAATCAAATGTATTCTTCGTGTCGGGAAATAAAATGTGATATTTTTCGAAAAATATCATATCTTTTTACGAGCTATAAATCATGTGAATGCCATTCATCCCCGCATCTTTCATACTGGGAAGACGTCATATAGATTTATATCAATTGAAATTCTGAGTACTGGTGAACGTCGAGAGGTCCACTATATATTTATGTTGTTTCTTAAAGGTTGTACAAAGAAAATTTATAAAGTAAAATTCTATCATTTAATAAAATTTATGTTACACATATCGTCCTTTTTTGAACTAGTTTTCTAGTGCATTATAGCCGACATTGACATTTACAGGCACTTTTTATAGGATCATTCATCATATCGGCCTAGTAATGGATCTTTATTTTTTAAAATTTATTTGGTAAATGTACAAACTTAAGAGCGGCTGTATTCAATATAATATAATGAATACACATTTATATTACATGCTTACCAACTTTTAAATGAGAATTTCATTCACGTGTTTAAAAGTGGGGGGCATTGTCATATATGTAATAATTTATGTTACCAGGTATTCCTGCCATTTGGAATTTTCTAGGGAAATTCGATACTGGATATTATGCTGTGTTTATACGACTTTTCGGTCCGATATTTAGGATCCCACCACAGGGTCCTTCATCAGGGCCGATGTATTAACTTTGTTAATTTATACATAATTTCTTTATATATTTTTTAATATATCTGTCTATAGCTTTATGAAATATTAAGATATATTACTTTATAACAGTACAAGCGTAAAAAAATTAACCTATACAGTAACAAGTTTCACATCAAATTTATAGTTTTCAAAAAGAAGCTATTTGCTTGTGCTATGAAAATAGGGCTAACTTGCTGGTCTCTTGAACCAAGGTTTAGAAATCACTGGTTCACTACTTAATATGCATTGCACAAGATTTTAACAAAATTTTCTATCAAGTATAGTAATTTTTTTCAATAAAAGGAATATGTCTTTGTGGCTACATTATATTTATATTAATAATAAAACCACTGTTGATTGAATAATCAACATGTTTTGGGGCCAATGGTCTTTCATCAGAATACAACGTATAATAATTACTAAAATTCAAAGTGTAGACATTAACAAAAACAAAAAATATATATATGGGAATGGAATAACTAATTAAGAACGAATGTGAAAACAAATAACAAAGGTGCAAAAATTATTTGGTTATTTAAAATATTTTATTTTATGTTTACATTTTTTCTTATTTCTAATTAATCTTAATTAATTAATTAATTAACTGTAATCGCATGTTATTTTTAATCAAAATTTCTATACCCTTGTAAATATATAAAATGTCTTGTTTCCAAAAGATGATTCAAAATTCAGATTAGTTACTATTTCGACTTTTTAATTGATCCTTAATTCTAATATCAAGATTTATACAAGTTTTATCTATATAAAAATGATCGCAACATTACAAATTATAAGTGATTTTATTTTTTATATGTTTACTATCACTGTACCTAGTAAACGCGTGCAATTTCTACAAGGCATTTAAACAAGTATTATATCGGGCGTCAAATTTTTTGATGTAGGTATTATTAGAAACTAACTATACCTTTATCAAATACTTAAAACTGAATAGCGCTTTACGTAGAGTAACGACCGTTTTACACGTAACCACGTTATTAAACCTAACCTAACGTTATCCTTTGCGCCAAATGCAACATTGCTCTTTATTTAATTTAACATTCACAAACAGGCGTGACACATCAAATTTATATTTATGTGTCGCTATATAGGTGTGCGGTTGGTGCAATGGCGTAATTACGCCAATGCAGCCAATGGGGAGCGTAATATGTCCGGTTAGGGACTACACCATCGCATCGCCGCGAAGCGAAAATTGCCGCAAAGCGAAGAAAGATTTTTTTCACTTTACATGTTTTTTCCACGAATGTGTTAATATTGTAGGAAACACGAGATCTATTTTATTGTTCCTATTTAATGGATAAAACTGCAAAGGACTTTAAATTATAATGTTTTATTTACAATGGATATGTCCTAGATAGTTATATATATTTCCATTTTACATAAAGGGCAATTTTTTTCGTTTTACTCTGAGGTTTAATTTTTTTGGTTATGTCGCTGGATTGATTTAAGTATCTACTTTTAAAAGTCATTTTCTTCATCATCTTCATGTCTTTATCCTAGGAAACTCAAAGACTTGACTACTTTGTAACAAAGCTAAAGCTTGTGCTATAAAAATTGAACTAACTCGCTGGTATCCTGGATCGGGGCTCGAACCACCGACCACCGGATCGCTGGGCGAGAGTCGCAGCCAGTACACTAACGAGCTACTCACAAGCTCAAGGTGCTATTTCAAATTAAGATAAATTTGTTCTTCAGTATATATGTTTCATTATTTTGTCAATACTTTCCCAGCGCATGTAGCACTGCACAGTGAATATGTAATTTTTTTATTTATTTATATTCATCTTGATACATGCTGATAGGAAAGGAAACCACTCATCTCACAAGGAAGTACATGTGCCGAGATGAGCAACTTATAATATAGTGAGAACAAAATAATATAAATATAAAACAAAATACTACATAACTATAGGTCGACCACAATCAAAAGACCATTCCCTAGCTTTGTTCGGTAAGAAGAAAGCGGGGGAAAGTTGCTTGGCAAGCTCGTATTACAAGCCTCAATATGATATTCCAAATAAATACATATTTTTTAGTTTAAAAAATACTAGAAAAACTTCTTTTGTGTTCATTTTTTGCATCGTAACAACACATATTTTTTGCGCACATTCTTTTGAATGCGGTTTAGCTATATCAATAATTGAAAATATAAATATAAAATGTGGATAGTAAAAACGGTAGATATTATTAAGTACAAAAGCAATAGTGAAAGTCAAAAGTATATATGTGTGTTCGCTTTCATTAAATAATGAAAAAAATACAGGTAAATGACCTATAAATTAATTATGACCTGTTTTCCGCAGTTGAGTAATTTGTGCACATGCAGGTGATACTAAATCTTCTTCACGGATAATTTTGTGTCGGATATTTTTATTATTTTATTTATTTATTTAATTTATGGTACAAATACAGTTCTTATATATAACATATCAGATTAAATATTTTTTTTAAATACTTGGTAGTCATGTAGACCTCATCAGTGGAGAGAAGCTCTTGAATCTGATGAGGGAGCCGCAGTTCTTATGCCTTGTTATAATATATAGGTATACATAGTGTATACAAGCTATTTATTAATACAGTAAAAAGGTAATAATTAAAGTAACGGTGTTATTTTTAAAAAAGCTATAGGTTTAAATGATTTATGAATTTAAGTTTGATTTTAGGAAAATTTTAATTTTTTTGATTTGCTCTGAGAGATTACTGATGCATCGTATCTCGATAGGTAAGTTATTATAGTAATTAATGGCTTTATAAATATAGTGATGCTGCATTTGTTGTTTTACATTTAGGCATTATGAATTGGTTTCCATTTCTCATAAATTTGAAATATTCCTGGTTTTCTAAGGTTTTTTCTTTACAAATTTTGAATATGGAAACTTGCTTGAAAATATCATCTACGTTAGGTACTGGAAACAATTTAAAGAGATCTTTTGTTGGAAATGTAGATTTTTTTTTCAGTATTACTTTAATGATAATCCTTTGTGATTTTTTACTGAGTTTATGTTTTTCTTATAACAACCATCCGATAACACCTTATATGAGTATAGAGTGAACAATGGCGTAATAAACATTTTTAATAATTTTTGTGCTTAAAATTTTTCTTAATCTAACGAATATGTAGATACATTTATTTATTCTTTTTACTAGTTCAATGATGTGTCATTATGTTAATATATTTTTTAAAATATAAGTATCTCATCTCTTAACGTCAAAGGCACATTGTTGCCGAACACCATTCATACAGCAGTACCATTATCATAATACTGAAATTAAAGAGTTACCCGTGAAGTAATTCGCGCTAACGTCCCAACACAATAAAAAGTGACCCTCTGACACTCGGCTCGCTGACTTCCCGAATGGAGTAGCGACTGTAATAGTACCATCATTTTCTGCTCCGTGGAACGTTAAAAACATTTATAACATTTTAATATCCAGCTCAGTGAAAATCTCTCAGCATTTTGGTTGAAAAAAAAAAAAACACACTTCTTAGACCAGATTTTACGTAAGATGTATACTATATATATTTACTATATATACTCACATTGTATCGATCCGTGTTTCGTTTGGTCATTCGGTAGTCATGGGCGGAGCGGTCAATCGAAATTTGTTTAAAACACCTTTTACGCAAAATATATTATGATCGCAATGTTTGGAACTTTTAAATTAATAATAATTGTTCACATTTATTTGAACATTTTTAAATATGTTTGTACCTTAGTGTTTTCTTATTGTAAGTCTTGTCCATCGCTATAAATATAAAACAACACATTTACAATACAATAAAAGCTTTTCACAAAAAAAAAATATTCCTAAAAGCAATATATATGTTATGGAAAATCCTTTTTTCTCTATACATATATTTGAGTAGATATAATTAAAACTATACCTATCCCATAAAAAAATATATTATCGTCGTTTATTTTCTCCATGTAGTTGTTTGATATAAATCTGTCTTTAACTATATTTCCACCATAGAATGTTTATTCCTTGATGTAGAAATTTCATTGACGGCAATTCTAGTGGAACATACGCATGCGCCTTCTGTCCAGCTATTTTCCAACGCAATGTATATAACACAGTACATGTTTTTTAAGTTCGCCTTATTATTTTTGATTTTTATTGCAAAAAAGCGATACATATAACGATTCGAGCTTTATTTGTCTTCTACGATATTTCGACACTGTACATTATCATTCAATATTTTATTAAAAACGCAAATTTATCATGTTTACGACGTTTGGGCGAGTACCTACTTTCTGGTACCATTTCAAAATTATTAAAATTACGGAAAATACAATAAAGTGTCGGAGTGGCTGGACGAGTTCAATGAGATTATTTTTTGAGTTCATCCAGCATAAATAGATTGTAAACAATCTTCAATTTCCAGCGTCATCTTCATTATTGTATGCTGATATTAAGACATTTAAATGTAAACGAAGGTAATTTTGCTACTTAATGCTCATAGTTTACACGTTTTTATGTTTTTAATAGATTTTCTTGTAATTTTTATGTAAATCTTCTTCTGCCTTCATCAAGACCCGCATGGATTCCGCGATCTTGCTTATAAAGGATTTATAATGAAAACTTTGTTTTTATTGGTTAAATTATTTTTATCAGAATCGCAGGTGGCGCCGTCTCTAAAATTAGGCTAGTAAAATAACAAGTTTTCTATATTTTTGGAGTACTGAATAGTACGCAAATTAACCCAATTGCAAACACATGTAAAATCTTGTCTGCAAGGAATCGCGTAGTTATAAATAGGAGCAAAAAAATTAATCTAGTTGCGAAGTCCGTAAACATTGTCGCGAAAGTTTTTCTACCGCTGCGAGCTTATGTATAGAACAAGTTTATGTGAGAATTTATTTGTGAAAATAAGAAAGCATAATGCTTTCCGGCATATTCTGCAAGTTGACGCGTTTGTTAACAAACGCCGACACCACTGTCGCCCGATACAAGACTCATTGCGAAGTTTCTGGAATGAAGGAAGAGTTATAAGAGGAGTGGTAAGAAGAGGGGCTTAAAAATGCACATCCACTTGATGTTCTATATTTATCACTGTCGCGTCTCGTAATCGTCGTCGGCAGAAGCTACCAGATGCAAACATGAAAAAATGGACCACTTTTAAAGCAATTGAAATGAAAGGTTTTTAAAAAGTATTGTCACGTGTCGTGGCTAGGGACGGATGAATGGAAACACTGGGAATCAATTAGCGCTTTATTAATTAATGAATAATTAACTATTCAATGTACAAAGGCTCTTAATACGAATTCAACTTAACGTTGTTCTTCTAATTACACTATTTCGCAGTATATCACTCATAAATGAAAACTTTATTATCGGTGGGTAACACGTATTTAACATTCACTAGAATTTTCGTTCGTAGCGTTTATCGCATTTATTTATTTATCCAATTAGGTACTTCGCTCGATTATTCGCTAAATTTATCGCTTCACAATTCACAACCGGCCATGGGCATAGTCTCGCGGCTCGCGCGTTCTTCGCACCGATTTCACACCGAACGAATTGTCAACAACGACGACGAAAGATTCGCGCTATTGATACCTGCAAATGCTGGTATTTTCGTACTTACTGGATTATTTTAGTGTTTAGGTGAAGGCTCTCGTTGCTTCTCGGTTGTACCAGGCGTTTCTAGACTTTAGTAGAAGATTGTAGGTAGATCACCCTAGATTGTTATAGGCTCGTTCTCGATCCATCGATAGTGTTGTTCCAAGTGCCATTTTACGAGAGGTTCGGACAGTGCGTAAATTATTTTTAGCATCTCGTTACAGTATACAGAGTGTAACAGAGCTAGTCCACAGTACTTTACAGGTGGATTCCTGCCTTGATTATCAGTCGAAAATGTTCAAGCAACCATGACGTAATATCAATAGCTATGTAAATAAGAGATCAAATTTTGTATATATTTTAAAAATATTTCTGACTTATTTTTTACAAAACTTAAAGTATCCTTACAGTAACTTATATCGATTACAAAAATTCATTCGTTTCAATACAAGTTAAATAAAATGATAAAAACCCTGCGGAAATTCCAACTGGAATTGGAAGTATTTATTTGATTTAATAAGGAAAGTTTGGGATACTTTTATTAAAGGGGATGAATTTTTTATTCGATATAAATTATTGTAATGAAAGTCCGACAAAAAATAAGTCGTAAATTTTGAAATAATGCAAACTTTGATGTCGCGAGGATTGCTTGAACATTTTCGACTCTTATTAAAACAGTAAAGTATTGTAGACTAGCGCTGTTACACCCTGCATATTTGAGTATCGGGACTCACAAGTGTAAACATATGAGCTCTTATCTATTCGGCAGTTTGGGATCACGCAATAATAGTGAGAAACATTTATTTTAAAATAACTATATATATATTGTTTTTCATTTGACACAGGACCTACGTCCAACGGTCTGACGCTCAATTCTTCCCATATCTTGATCAAACATGGTTGTTTATCCATCAAAAATTAAGATACAGGGTTTTATTACTATGGGTTGCATAATATATTTGAAAAAATATTATTTTATGAAATTTTCCATAAATAACCTGTGCTTGTCGCGTTCTATAGACTGGAAGGATAATTATGATATTTTATTAATTTTGTTGATGATAGGTACATCGTACTGTTTAAATATATGAATAAATAAATTTTGAAAAATGATCATTGTAAGCTGGATTAATAATTTTTAAAACATAAAAAATCCGAAAATTTCAATATGTAATGAGACATTCGAAGATGTATCAAATATCGTCTTTTATAAAATGAAGAACGGTTACAAAATTTTCAAACGCCATTTCATTAGCGCTATTTCTCAATGGTGTCTAATTAGTCGCGTCACCGTTGGAGGAGTCTGGTTTCCGTTTCACTTTTCATTACGCTTCCGTTTCCATGGATTATACTCGTATTTGCATTACCATGCCCTTTGAAGTTTCATTTCATTTCAAACAGCTATTTACAAAAGATTTTAATAATTTGTCTAATATGCTTAATATATTATACACCGTAGTACCAGAAGGGATTGAATGCGAAGAAAATATGAAAATATTTAAGATTAGGATAAGTAAATACAACGCTAAAATTAAGATTGTTAAGTGTATTTATTTTAGTCTTTATTAACTTTAAATTAAATGAAAGCGATAGAGGTGTTTGTTTTTGTCGTTTATTATTATAATATATTTGTGTGTGTGCGCGCGTGTGGGAGACGCCTTACCCATGACGCTTGCCAACTATCTACAATATTTAGTATCGCTGTCTCTCAATTTTGAGGGGGGTTGACTACCTCTGGCAGCCTCGTGTTGATATTACAGCACGCCTGGAAACAAGATGGCGATAAGGCATTAAACGCCGAAAGAATTTACAAGAAAACAGTCGACAAATTAAGTCTAATCTGGAAAAGTGTTAAGCGGAAACGGGAAACGGGGGCATTTTATCTTTCCGTGATTTTTGCCCGGAAAAAGGGACGAGATTAAATCTAGATGTCGGTTCCGGTCCACCCAGCCCGCATCATCCGGGTCCGCCGGCTATTTGGGTTCTGTCAAAGGAACTTCAGTTACGCCTAGGTGTGATGCCGTTAAGGTTTCTCTTGGGGCGCCTGAGAAATAAGGCTCTACGTTAAAGAGAACAACTCCTACTAATTGAAAAGACTGTGACTGTCTTGCATATTATTAATATCTGTCTGAAATAATTGTAATAATACATGGTATAACCAAGTAGACTTTTGATTAGAAGAAAACCTATTGATTAGAAGACAATGTTGCGTTGAGAGTGAATGATGCATCCTTCTTATTCCTACACACAAGATGAAGCTCAACGAGAGATAGTTTTAGCTAGTTTAGATAGTTTTAGATAGTCTAAGCTGTCGCATCGATGGAGACCGTTGAAGAAGTGACGCGTTGAGTGGAACGCACGGCGGGCCATCTATCACGCGTAGCTGTCTGTGTAAAAAAGGGTCGTAAAGGGTAAGTTTTAAAAAATATTTTTACGTTGGTATTTAATTCCTAAATAGATTACTTTGTGCCCACCTGTGATCTAGTGTAAATAACCCACAAATTTTAACTTTTTAAGTTATATTGTGAATAAAAATGTAATATAATTAAACGAATTAACTTAGTTTATCATCACTTAATTTTTGGTAAAACCAACTGGTTTCGGAAACAACGTTCCTTCGTTAGGGTTATATTAATTAAGTGGTGATAATCTAAGTTAATTCGTTTAATTATATTCATAATGAATAACCACAAAGTAATAGCAAAATGCAATACTATAAAAAGTAAAATATTTAAAATATAATTGGATTTTCCACCTGGTCACCAAAGCCTTCTTTGCAAGCAAAATATTAATGTGTATTATATTGAACACCATTCAAATTTTGTCGAGTTGTAATCTAGGTTGCTGAGGAAAATATGTATAATAATCCTACCCTACTTCCTCTACAAAGGCACTATCCTCCCCCGTAAAACCCTCAATACTATTAAATTATGGCTGAAACTTAATCCGAGGCAACGCTTCGTAATAACTGCTAGAAAGTAGTAGACTTGCTTGAAGGTCTAGGTGTAAAACCAAGGAATCAAGCGGTCGGCAGGCGGAGTCACAAACGTTTAGGGGTTTTAAAAAATGCATTAACACACGAGTTAATGGCAGGTTGTTCAGTTCAACACTTTAAGATTTTATCACCAGTAAAATACTGGGAATTATCCTCCATACACAGAAGATTGATTTTAAATATACACAACTGAAAATCGTGTTTAATCTTATCTTTGCAAGGTCGAAAACTGAGTGTAATCACGCATATCGTTTGGCGCATAAACGCGCTCATGATATTTAAAGAGTCAAAGATGCGTACACGTTATACGTCATAACGTATAACATGTACGATTACTCTAATTTTCTAAATACAATAATAGTGAATAGGAATTATATCCCGGGAATTATTTCCCCGAATCTTTACTAATGCACAGCTTTTTTGCTTGTATGCGCTGCACGACACTACCTATATGATTGTATGTGGTTATCCCTCACCACACACAAGAATCATAATTCTTTTTGGTGAGGTTACTTACAAAAAAAATAATTAATTGTAAACATTTTATGGGTATCATTGTTACAAAATATTTAATATATTATTAATTAAATAAATAAATAAAATAAACATATCATCCCAATAAATATCGACTTCATTAGTTTGGACATATCTTACGAAAAGTCTACGAAAGACTGCCTACAGTAGATTTTCTTGTCGGTGCCAGAAGAAAAAGGCCTGAAAGATGATCGAAGAGTACACGAAAAAAGAAAAAAAGGTAAGCCAGAAGTGACCGACACAGCGTGATAGAGGCCCCCGACCCTATTAGGACAAAGGGGATGAAAAAGAAGAATATTAATAATAGATTTCTGGGAAACAATGCACCTTCTACTTGCTCTCCGACTTTAAAACGAGCGCCACCCCACAAAGCGTGCCACGTACTATAGTTATATTTTTAGCGGCGGGCCCAACGCACAGCGCGTGAATTCTTAACAAAGTAAACTCAAGTGGCTTAACGCTTAATTAGGTTTCTCGATTGATTGAGTCCGGAGGAGATTACTCCTCCATTATAAACTCACTTCCCTGATATTTGATTACTCGCTGAGCTTAACTTTGCCTTTGGCCAACTTTTTACATTATCGAGCATGTGATTAAATTTGGCCGCTTTCTAAATCGCCGCAATGTGCTCAACACGACCTATAAATAATGTTTGTTTTATGAATCCAGCTGGTTGGAGAACCTTAATAGGGCATTAACATCTGTTGCTAGTCTTTAATAATTTAAAAAAAATCTGTTAAGCACTCACTATTTTTTGAATATTCATTACTGATGTCGATTATTTCGATGAAATTTCATTTTTACTTCACTTTTAAAAATGTACTTCACGTCAGACCGCTACTTTTACTGAGTACGCTAAGCCAGCAATTCCGATGGTCGCTAATTATCTTCGATACATTTATATCATCATCATCATCGGCTGTCTCTAATGGTTCGAGAAAGACTGTCTCTCCGACTCCCAAGTCCTCGGCGGCTGAAGCGTCCTATTCTCTAATTAATATGTCTTTATTAAATTAATTAGCTGTAACCCGTCAAAAATGACGCACTTTTTTACACTTCGGTGCCTAAATAATAAGTATGCAAAATTTAGGTAAGATCTGTCAAACGATATTATAGAACGATACGTAGATTTGTACAGAAAATGATTTGTGGGAAAAGGGTGGGGTAATGGGGCAGGACGGAATTTAGTCTATCTTACAAAAAATGTATAAATAAGTTACGGACGTTACAGGAAGTTACAGACAGATATACGGTTAGACAACGAAATGATTATTATTGGGATTTTACAATTTTATCACATACCGTGCTTATATTCCCTATTATGTGATGTGACACTTTTATCGCTGTTTCTCGATTTACGTATTTATGTGGAAGTCTTACATCTGTATAATTAGATATTTTGGAACTTGAAGTTCTGAAGCATCTTAAACAAAGCAAGATAGCGGCTATACAATGTGTTACATGGCTGCTCCACAATCCTTTACTAGGTTGATTGCTGCCTAAATAACCAGCCGAAAATGTTCAAGTAACAGATTCCTTATATCAATAGTCAATTATAGATAAGAGATCAAGTTTGTATATGCATACCAAAGGCAATTGTGGATCTCCAAAAAGCGTATGACAAAGTGATACGACGAAAGTTATGGAAGCTTTTGTCTGAATAAGGGGTGAAGAGTAAGCTCATACAGGCAATTGCATCACTGTTGTGCTTATGTGAGAATTGATGGGGCATTCACATCGTGGTTTGATATTAAAAAAGGTGTCAAATAGGGACGCGTAATGTCACCATGGCTTTTCAATGTGTATACGGACAATTGTATGAAAGAACTGAAGGAACTAGAAGTAGTAGCGAAAATGGATGGGCTCACTATATCCTGCCTACCATAAGCAGACGATGCAGTTTTAGTGGCCAACAGTGAGCTGATCTTCAGTGCCTGCTTTCCAGGATGTCCGATGTATGCATGCTGAGTGAACTTATGATGAATGTCAGCAAATTGAAAGTAATGGTGTTCGAGAGAGAAGAAATAATCACTAAGTGTGATGTAATTGTAAACAACGAATGCGGCGGCAAGGCTGAGAACGATATCGAAAGGAGAGTGACTCGGGTAACAAAGTAAATGGTGCTCTGAATGCCATTATGGCCAATAATAACCTGTCAAAAGAAGCAAGACTAGCGGTAAATAATGGCGTTCTAGTGCCAACTCTGATGTATGGAAGTAAATCCAGGAATTAGCATAAAGGAATGAAAGTATAAAATAGTATAAGAGGCGAATGATGCTGGAAACAAGGTCAACGTGAAGTTAATGACAATAATAAATAAATGCATACTGTTATTCTTTACTGATAATATAATCAATAAATTTAAACAGTTATAATAAATATTTTGAAAGCTTTGTTCAAAATGTAGATTATGAGAAGTAATCCAAATTTCTAAATTGTGTTATTTTCCTTTTCCTCTCGCGTTTTAATATAAGTGGTCTGAAAATTAACGCACAATCTCTGCAAACCATCTCCCATCGTTTTGTTCAACTCGAGCGATGCAGTAGGTATATTTTATCACCTTTTTTGCAATGTTTAACAATGTTTCTGTTGAGAAAATCTCCCTCCCCGCGCATCAAGGACCAATTTGCTTTACACCGCCGCCGAGATACGCCGCACGGGCGAATACGGCTCGGGCGCAATTCAGCTCAAACAATTTTGTCCCTTATGATTAAGCTTTTCATGCGAAGCGCCTCGCTATCACATCCCAAGCGACGCTTCCGCGAACGCCGCCGTGTCATTAGCGATGCGAATGTGAACGCCCCGGCTAAACGCTGCAGCGTCCTAAGTAAATCTTTCCAAACGCGGTTTCAAACAAAATTCGTGTGCCATTAGCGATGTGAACGTTACACCGGGGACTGTAGTGTACACACGGAAAAAGTTTTGGTGCATTCCAAACGCCGCGGGCGCCGGTTGTGCTGGCCAGGGTCGATTCGAATGTGCCTTTGTGTGCTTAAACTGAGTTTCTTCATATTTCTGACCCGGCTCAAAGGTTCCGGGCCCGTTCCAAACGCCCGAGCTTATGAAAATTTGCCGACTCGTTCGTTTGTACTTTTATTTGGCGAAATATTTTCGTGACGGGTTTCGCTCTCTTTGCTCCAGCAGCCCCCACAGGCGTGGATTAGTAGTACCATTCTGTAGGTCCTATTATTAAAACTCGACCTTGGACTCCATAAACTCTATACTTGCGCGATATTTTTTTTATCTCCTACAATTCGTAGATAAAACTGTAACGAATGGCAAAAGAGATTAGGCACAGAATCCCTCATAATATGATAACAATAAGATTGTTAACACTAGAAAATAAAAGAATCATCATGAGAGTTCGAATGACCAAGGTAATGCGTATATAAAGCGGGATCGACAGCTGCGCAACTTGAGTTTCTTTTGACATTTTTATTGGTGCGATATCAGCCGCGGGACGACAGCCGGGGTGGCCAGTGTGCGATTACAAGAGCGACAGATATCAAGCGAAATAATTGAGCTAAAGTAAGTAACTGGTGAAATAAGTAAGAACGACTTCTTTGTGCGAGAATTAAATGAAATATTCTAGCAACTGATAAATAAAGCATTTCCCAGCAAAACATTTCATAGACGAGCGATAAATTGCGAAATCGCGTGATTTCAAGAATAGTTTTTTAATTTAACTGTGTTAATTAATAAATAAATTAATAAATCGCTAATTTTTATTTGTCCCCCGCAGCCACGATACGTGACAATACATAACTAATAACTTAACTTTGATTTTTGTAATAGACAAACGAACACGGAATACGTGTCACATCAAACTCTTACTACTTTTAAACTAAGCTAAACGTAAACTCTAGTAGAACTAGCTGGAATGGATCTTGGATTACTATGGGAGTGCCTTAACCACTAGACCCACATTAATTCTTTCCTGTTTCTCCAGGATTTACTTTACTTTTCTTAGCCATTTGAAAACTGGGCTCCTCGCACTTGAGCGGCTCTCTAAGTCCACCCCGGCCTCCCATCCTGAGCGCCTCCCTCACGCGGCTCCACCAGAAACGCCGCTTAGAATGTGACCGCTTGTCCCGATACACAACTTTCGGTGCGCGCGTCATTTTACTTAATTAATTTCGCATTCACATTCTTATCGCGCCCTGCTCGGGCGCGCGGCGGAACCGTCGGCCAGGATGGGAAGTCGTCGGATGTAACTTTGCAAGTACGTATTGTTATTTTTTTAGCCCGCTTCTTATAAATATTCAGCGTGGTAACTTGTTGTGGGACGGTTGCCGCCTGATATTAGCCCCGGAGCACGTATTCCCGAACGCTAAGCGAATGTTGATGGCACTCGGGAGATATGCTGAATGTGTTTTTGTTATTCTTTCCCGAGAAGTACACCGCTCCCGGGGGGTGGTGTTTGCTCGTCCTCCTTGATTTACACTTCGCTTCTTAAGTGTTGTGTAAATTTAATTATGTATTTTCAAATAAAATTTTCGCGACATAATTTCAATACGGATCAGCCGGGGATTTTTCTTTACTCAAATTCCGTTATTTGTTCATCCTTTGATTATTTTCTCCCCTCCTCTGAGGGGGTTGAGATTTTATCAGAGACACGCGACTTTTTCGTCTCATTCATCTCGATCTTCTTCCGCCGGCTGTACTTAACTTTCGCTGAATAATCGGGTTTGTTCTGGTTCATATACAGGGAGTCTTATAGTAGAAAAAAATTTGAGGGAGTCTAAATTCATTCAATTTTCAAGTTAAAATACCCGTCAAGACCCAGTGAAATTTGAAAAATATATATTTTTTAAGATTTTTGTCATTTTAATTAACATGTATGAAAGTGAATGAATTTTTGATTTTTCATATAAATATCCATAATGAAATTCAACGTTATGCTCCTTCCATTACTATCTCCTTGTTCTCATTTTCCTCAGGATATCTGGGGCTCTATATTATTCTCGATGTTCAAGATTCTTTCACCATATTCATTTAATTCTCCGGTTAATTTATCTCATATCAGTTGTAAATCTTGCCTAAGATTTCATCTTCGAACACCTGCAGCTTATTTTTTTCCTCTTACGTGATCTTAAGAAAATCGATTGTATTAGTCAAGTACATATTACACCTTCAAAAAAAATTAAATAACTTCTTCACATGACTTCCAAGCTCCAATATCGATGTCTTCTAAACCCTCCCAAAAACATTTTACTTCCACTGTAGAACATCATAAAATCGTCCCAAGCGTTCTGTCAGCAATAATTGCCCAGAGTATTTGGTATTCTCTTCGCTTTTCAAGCACCAACATCTCGGCTATCCATCACCTTCCAAATCTACCTATCATGCATTGTTCAGCAAGGTTTAACAATGGGCCCAGTTTCGTGTGAATTCTACTGCGGCAATTAAAGCTGAACAGTGAAGATGTGAAGTGTGATCCAGAACCTAGAAGCGTCATCACAACAGAAGACTATATTCGTGTAGAATAAAATACTGTATAGAATAAAATAAAAATAATGGTCTTACAGTGAATAGGAATATATGAACTTTTCGTTTCAGGTTGGATAGGCAGGTAGAATATGGTAAATCGGCGAAGTTCGAATTATGACTTTGGTATTAACATTTTTAAACCATCATCATCATAATCGGATATCGGTTTTCTGGGATATTCTGCCGTGTGTATTCGGTCTTTAAGACCTGTGTTTTGGATTCAACCAAAATAGCAAAGAACACTCTAAACTCTTAATCATCATCTTCTTCTTTCCTTGCACTCTCCCGACTCATTGCTTTTGTAGGCTGTTGAGGTGGGCTCTTCTCGTTCTCAGGCTGTAACTTCGGTTCTGTAGTATTTGGGAGTATTGAATCATCCACGAGTTCCTTGGTCTTCCTTGAATGATTTTCGATGAAGCTCAGACATTGGCTACTTCAACTTGTGGTCTGGTTGTCTCCGTCTTATGTGGCCACATCATTTCAACTATAAATCACCATCATCATGGTGGTACAATGTTGACCATCTTGGTTCGCAACTCGTCGATCTCTAAAAGTGTTCTACACCGTTCTGGATCGCATCGGGTCAACAAAGTCGTGGTCTACCCATATTCCGTCGTTATTCTGATATTCTGTTAGATCCAAGCCAAATGTCCGTTAAAAGTTAAACCATTAAAATTTATGACCAGAACTTCAAATAATTCTATCATCCATTGACAATGTATGGATTATGATACAACTGACAAGGTTATACTATTGTATTGTTCATCTTGAATAATTGCAACAATATTGCAATTCAGCCTCTATGATGCTGGTGATACACTGTGGCCAGCGACCAAATTTTTACACAAGATTCATTCTTTAAAAACTTTAATATCTCGAAAATGTATCAAACTACATAATATGTGGGGTATAAAAGCAAAGGCAGCAATATCTAAAAGAATTTGAATGCACTCATCGAGGATTACTAATTTATAATGTACCGAATTCGAGATTTTATAGAAAAGTCCATAAATTTAAAGGAAAAATGATTTTGGAAGGGATAGATACATATATTCTACAATTTCAATATATTTTAAATTAGTAATCCTCGGTGACTGCATTAAAAATTTTTACAATTTTTTTTTTTGGATATTGGTGCCTTTTCTAGTATATCTCTCATATATACACATGGAAAATATTCCTTGATATTTTTATTTTGTGAATTTTTTTCACTCACTCACTCACTTCTCTCAATTTTATAAATCAGACGAATATAAATAACGTACAATGAATACATCTCGTCTCGGTAAGATGTACTATGAATATATCAAGTGTACCTACTATCCAAAAAAAATTTAATACAGTCATCGAGTATAACTAATTAATAATGTACTAAATTCGAGATTTTGTAGTAAAGAAAGACTATAAATTTATAGAAAACATGATTTTGGAAGGGATAGATACATACAATCTACTATTCAGTATATTTTACACCCTACCTATATATCTTTTAATACTTCTTGTGTCTCGAGATCAATTTATTTGTGCACAGCGAATCTTGTGATAGAAAAGGTGTGAATAAAATGTACCAGAGACAACAGGAATATTTCTTTTTTTTTTAGTGACTGAATTTCTAGTGACTTGATTAATTCGAATAAAAGTTCAATTGTTTTTTAACGTTTCATTTCGTCTCCCACCGCGCACCGGCGCGAAACCGTGACAATAAAATAACTTACTATAATTAGCCCACGAGGGAGTTGATGGTAATAAGTAAATAAAAAAAGTAAATTCTCTACTCGACCTTAATACCTTACGATATATTTCAGAAACATCTACATATGCCAAATATTTAATTTTAATTCTGTATCTTTTCAATAATATTTTTACATTATAAAAAGGTCACGCGTTATTTCATGTCCCAAAATGCAGAATGGATGTAATGAATAAGCACACCATGACGCGTAGTGTGCACCTCTTAAATGAAGTGAGCAATGATGTCGATGTATTTAATGACAAACGGAAGATCGCCACCATATAAGTGCTCCCTTCACGCCATAACTTGCGTAGTAAATGGAGCAATCATTATAAAAAATTATCTGAGAACACAATTACTGGACTTTGTACATAGAGGGATAGTCATTAATTAAAGTAGTCTCAAAGCGATGATGCTGTTTATATGGAAATGTGTATGCAAGCCTTTATAGGGTGGCTCAGGGCTAATAACCTGTATGAGCTGTCTTAAGTGATCAATTTAATGTAACGTTCACCAAATCCATCGTAAGAATACCATAAGAGGTATCATTACCAATTGCGTAATATGTTATGGAAAGGACCAAAGATATCTCTGGCATAGTTCTTTTGTATATACGAAAGAAACTGATTTAGAACATATTCAGCATACAAAATTTTATATTGTATGTATATTCTTACGGGTAGATTTGGTGAACGTTGTATTGTGTATTGTGTAAAATGATCACTTAAGCCAGTTGTACAGTTCATAAGCCCTGGGCCACCCTATAAAGATGTGTACACACGTTTCCATATTAATTGCTTCGTCTCTGAGAGATTTTATCTTAATTAACTATATAATTTTAATACAGATTTCATCGAGTTGTCGATAGCTCAGATCTAACCACAATGCGTTCAGCAGCCGTTCCCGAGTCGATGTCTCGATGCACTCTTGATCACCGACGCGCTCCCGTGCCAGGGTAAAGCCATGTATTCACTAGGGGACAAATTGTCCCTCAACAGCACGCGCGGCATAGAGTCTACGTGACGTTGCAACGTCGTGCACTGTTCCGCGACGTCGGGCACAACATAGCGCGGCATTTCTATGTGCCGTGGCAACGTTGCCATGCGCACGGTACCCGAGCGAGCTCACTGCAACATTACGCGCAGCGTCAGTACCGCGTGGTATGTTTACAAGTGAATACGCACGCGCTGTATCTGTCAAGATGACAATGTGGGGAAACGAAATTGTTCTTGAACTCATCGAGCTGTATCGATCGAAGATCGCGTAGAATATCCGTCCTTCTTTCTCTTTGCAGTAAATAATTTCGTATCCACCACCTTTTTCTCCTCTTACGTTTCGATAAACTCGATAACATAAATGGATACGCAGCTGTCATCATTACCTCATAGGGCGACATTTCCGCGACGTGTGGAAAACAATAATTATTTGCAAAAAGGACCTTGTTTTTAATAATATTCAATTTACCCAAAAAAACATTTCGAATTGCGCGGAACCCCGTTTTCGCTAAATGAAGTGTAAATAGATACCGCAGCTGTCATCGTAACCTCATCGGGTGACATTTCCGCGACAAGAAAGTGAGTCCCGGTGTGTACACGTCAAATGACCGCGTCATTGTCCCCGAAACATGAACGTAGATGTTCACGCGACATGCCGCGCGGAATGCTGCGCTGTTTGTCCCCTAGTGAATACACGTCTTGATGCTGAACGTAAATCTCGCCCAACGCCTCATAAATATGCAAATCGCGGCCAGCCGCTACACCCACCGCGCCACTCAAGTGGCGCGCCCGATACGCCGCCCGGCGATAGAGCCCGCGGAACAATGGGCAAGAAGACCCCGGCCGTACGTACTATGGGAAACCTCTACGGCCGTGGGAACGCTCCCACAGTCCCGCGTGTGTGCATCTAAAAACGCCCTGATTATATTCTACTCGCGGCGCACAAGTGTACACGCTTATGGCACTTGAGATGCCATGAAAAAGAATGAACCCCCGCGCGTACCCGCTGGCTCAAAAGAACGCCTAAAGAAAAATATAATGAAGATATAATAGTCTATACTAAAATTTAAAGAGGTAAATGTAGAAGGTAATCTGCGAAACTACTCATCTGATTTCAAAAATTCTTTCACCAATATAATTGATTTTGTATTGTATTTTTGTATAGGTACAATACAAAAATGCTACATAAACAGACATACGACCTATAACAAAATAATTTATAAAAACTTGAATTCAATGAAACCTAAACACAACAGATAACATCATCATAATCAAGTACAACCCTTCACATCACCCCTTCTCACAATGTTCCCGCTCTCCCACCAACTAGATACCCTCTCCACTTCTACTGAATCCACAATCCAGACATCCACTCCCGCATACCTCAGTCTCAACTCACCTTAAAAAGGAAAAGGAGGTTTCCGAAACATCTAGTGTTATAAAAAAAAATTTGGAAAAAAACTAAGTTTGCGTTTTATTCATAATTTTATTCACAAGTATAATGTATTTTTATGAAACATTTACCCAACTTCCTCAGAGATTTGGAATCTTGGGTACATTTATTTCATTTTTTCAATAAGACACTAAAAATACTTGGTATAAAATACAAAAAAAAGTAATGCATTAGGTACTTATTTCAAACTCTATGTTTTCTCAACTCTCAAACTAAGATTTCAATAAAAATATCTTCGATAACATGCATATCGATCAACTCTACGTATACCCTCGATTATGCGAAAATTCGAATTTTGTTTTACTATCTTAAATTATCCATTTTACTCTATATTTTCAGAATATGTTAAGAAATGCATTTTCGTTTATTGTACAATAGGTGCTAGTAGTATTATGTATGGGTATAATTACCGAGACTGATACTTACCTAATATTTGAAATGATCGATGCGGTGAAGTAGATTGAAGACAGTAAAAAGCAGGGTAAGAGACATTGTCGACCGTCACAGATAATAATGATTCCAGGTATTTTTGGCTCATTGTTTGAAGAAGTGATATTTAAACACTATCATAATTTAAAGACATCAGCTATTTTTGCGCCACACGATACGTGTTGTTTGTGATCTAGATTCAATTGAAAGCCGTGAATGAAACGGTGTACGGGTCTGGTGTGGTGCTAGTGGGGGCTCTCGCATGGACCTCTGCATTAAATAGACCCCATTTTCATTTGTGTATATTTTATTTCAAAACTTTTCTATTTTATCAATCTTTCCGAAAATCTAAAAAAATCATTTTTCCCTTACCTTGGTTATGTTTAAAACAATTCTTATTTTCTTTAATTAGGTTGATACTGCCCCAATAAGCAAAAAAAAAGCAGTATCTCCATTAAACAAATTACCTACTGAGTAAATCAAGGAAATGTGAATGGAGCAATTTCGATCATTCAAATGAATATTATTTTTTTCGCTCAGTCAATAGATTGATATTGAATTAATACAGATAAAAAAGTTACATATTTTATTGTTATAACGAAAAACGAGAGAGAAATTTTGGGTCATGTTATAACTGTAGACTGTAGACAAGAACACCAAAATATTGCGATGCTTACGAACGGTTAAAAAAGTTTTATTATACGAGATTAGGTAAAATTTACTAACGAACGGCCATCCGTTAGTTAATTGTCGATTTTTAGTCTTTCGTTTATAAGATTGGCCCTAAATGCTCCAGAAAGATTTGAGGAATGCATTATTCTTAATCCAGCGAGCTGGATGCTGGTACATTAAATATTAAACTCTAAATTTGAATCACAGTTTATCTCGTCATTAATTACACGTTGCAATATAATATCACTTGTATTATCAGTCGATCCCAATATTCCCGTAAAGATATTTAATATATTTTATCATAAAAATTCTAGTACCAACAGATTTTTATTTAATTTGTATTTAGTGCTGTACAATAATATTTTTTATTAAAATAAATTAGACGAATCACGAAAGATAATAGCAAAAATACTCATATTTAAAACATTCGAAATTGATTCGAACTCGGAATATTCTCTTGCCGGAAGAATACGTCACTAATTACATTATATTAACCAATAATGAACCAATAACTTTCGCGTCAAATTTTCATCTTATTTGTTATTCCTTCTTATATGGTAGGACACCTGCTATTTACTATCGAACCATAATTTTCGCTAGAAACTATTATAAGCATATATAATAGTTCATCGATCTGCTTAATGATCTGATGATTAAGACACTCGCCAAGTAATCGAGTGGTCGGGGGATCAAGCCTCATTTCAGGAGACGCATTAGTCTCATTTTCATACCACATGTTTTATATGAAAATAGTTAGAATATTAATGTGACATGTACTAGTATTCAATGTTCTTTATTCTATTCAAAAAAATAAAATTAATAAGTTTTTATTATTATTGAATTATTTCCTCAAAATAAATGTGTTTTTTGTATTTGGAAATATTCATCCCTGTCAAAGTTATCCCCAACCCTCTTCAAGTTGTCTTCATTAAGTGACGTCACGCGTGTCACAAGCTGGATCGCGGAAGCTTCACCCGCCTTTATTCTTCTTCTTCTTCGTGTCTCTTATCGTCTCCTTCCTTTTCCTGCCTCCCAGTGGCCGAGTCATAAATCTGCCACAGTCTTATGAAGCCGTGATTAATAGTCCGCTTTTTATATATATTCCGGCGCATACTTCCACATCACTTCTATCTTCGGCTTCTCGGTTTGGTGCGGAGAAAGTATTGGCGATTGAATATTTTTTTTACGTAATAAAGAGCGTCGAAATCGATATTGAAATATTTTGAAAATTTAAGTATTTTTAAATGTGTTGAGTCTTACTTTAAGTAAATAATTTGTGATGATTTATTTCACCTTTTTTGTTCCTTACAAGCATTAGTTTTTTTTAAGTTTTACAGTGAAATCCGACAGAATATTAAATATATACATAAGATAATACGAAATATACAAAAGAAAAAAATATATATAAGAATCTAACTCTCACACGAATCCGGGTAGTAAATCTAATTAGTTTTTCATTATAATAAAATTTCTTAACGTACCAATTATTACTTGTAATCTCAAATTCATGAGACTTCTAAATAGTTTTTGGTACCGTATTAGATATTATATATTAATGAATCATTTCAATATGTTTGGTTATCTAACTTTGTATGTAATATCTCACTCAACGCAAATGTGTGACTAAATAAGGCATGTTACAAGTCTGACATAAATATTTACATTTGAAATCTAATGTTAATTGTGATGTCTAATGGTGCTATCTATTGTCTCTTCAACGAGAAATTTATTGAAATAATTATTAAAAATGTATCTTGTTTACACTACTTATTTATAGAAAATATCAGCGAGTTTCAGGACATTCTCCTGATATTTTCAATAAATAAATGGTGAAAATAAAGTACATTTTTATTAATCATATTGATTATGTTATCATAAAATTATCCTGATCTTTTAAAAATTGATTTTCACATAAAATTCGTGTAAAGCTCAAAAAATTTATGTATACTGTCTAATCTAACAAGCAGCCATTTGTTAACTCTTTAACGAGGCCAAATGTGATATCATTATGTCAGTAATGATATCACACACAACCCGTCAATAATGACAGAAATTCAGTAGATTTTATCGCCTATATTAAATATTAAATTGCCATTGAGATACTGTTCGAGAGATTTATGAGATGAGATTAATTATCTGATTTAATTGACTTTAAAATGTTCTTATCCAACTCTGTTCTTAATTCACTCTGCCTTTGGGCTTGTTCAGACACAGCGGGAACCGTGCCGTTTCAGAATCGCATGAAATCCGTGCGGGTCTCATTTACCTAGGTTTGTATGTGATCGTTCAGACACAACCGTGCGGTTAGTCAACCGCTGCGGTGCCCGCAACCCAACCGCTAGAAAATAGACCCGCACGGCGCCCGCACGATCCTATTACTATGGGGCCTTACGAGAGCGTTCAGTCGCGTTGCGGGCACCGCACGGTTCCATGTCACAACAGGAGCACGCGTGGATTATATTCTCTTTTCTACGGTTATGGATCGCTTTGACACTGAATTTTTTATTGATGAAGTGGAGAAAAGACCTGTAATATGGGAGAAAAGACCTGTAATAGTGTGAGGATTACTCAAATATGCCAAGAACCAAGCTTGGCAGGAGTTGGTGGAGATATTTGGAAATGGTGGAAAAAAAGAGTATTTTAGAGAAGTAGGTATTTATTCACCAAAAATGAACTGACAGAATGATATTTATGTGTCTTGCCATGGAAGACGGCCGTCGTTAATAAAGTAATGAGCGAATATATCTCTGATATTCAAAGATGGAGAACGGCACCAGAACTGTCAAACTGACGTTTATTTTCGCGCGCACAAATCGCTTATTAACCGCGGCTGTGTGAACAGATGACACATATCGCATGTTTTGAAACGCGATTCTGAAACTGAACGGTTCCCGCTGTGTCTGAACAAGCCCTTAAACATCTGTGAATTTTTTACATTGTTATATGCAATATAAACTGTGCTCTTACGTTATAATGTTTAAAAACTGTTAAGACTCCTTAGGTAATAAATAAATAAATGTGTTTTTGATATTTAAAGCGTTAACTTTGTGGCTGTACATAATTATTAATTTTAATTATACAACTTTATATTAACCACTTAACTAGTAACTCTACGTTTACCGGTTTTGATACCACTATATCTTTATCAGGACGGAAGCAAACGCCTGAAAATCAGTATTTTTAATTTTCTAATTCCTTTCATAACCAGTTTATATTTTAACAATATACACCGGTGTATATTGTTAAAATATATACTTTGTAGCCCTAGGGTATCGTTTTAAAGAGACTTCCATACACGTTTCTCATATATAAATAGCTTTGTCTCTATGAGATTTCTATAAATTATCTTAAAACTATCCCTCTTTTGACACATTATCTATAAGAAGTATTATGAATAAGATTCATTCAATAAAAATATTCTTCTTGATCACCTTGTAGCTGCAAGACACACTTGAACGATAAAGACAACATAAACGGGGGTTACTTAATAAATCAGTAACATTTATTTAAGAAAGTCAAGTTCCGTCCACGTTGTTTTTTTTTAATTTTCAGTCGAAAATTAAGACCAAAGTTCCACTTGTGTTATGTCGCGGCATGCCTATAGATTCTTGGCACTTTATCAGTTTGAGTTATGTTCCCATTGTCAGGGGGCATTTTCCCTTTTTGATATCTCCAAAGTTAAGTAAAAAAAACAGCGTGAAAATTTATTATACTAAATGTGTTATTATCGTGACGCTAGACGTAATAATTCATATTTTTTACACTGAGAAGATGTCAAATTTGTGTGTTTTGCATATTTATAAATTGGACGGGAAATTTAATTATTTATTTAGTGGCTTTATTTGTTAAGATAAATTATAGATGCTTCACAGAGATTTATATGGGAAAGTAAGTATGGAAGACTAATATGGGCGTTTTCAGGGCTAACGACCTGTCGTCGGCTGGCTTAAATCATCACTTAACACAATATTATGTTCACCGATTCCATCCATGATCGACCACATCTATAAAATTTGGAATGTTTGGAACATATTTGATATTTATATACCTTGCTTACTTTATTTAATACAACTACCCTACCGCCATGTGTGATTGAAATTTGTCATTCTTGTGAAACATAGATGTCGCCGCTGGTAATGAGACATCTATATTTTTTGACTAGGGTATGGATTATTTGTAATTGAATAATATATGAGTGCATGCGCGTATTTCTGATCTATTATTTAAACCCCGTTCTAAGAAGAACATATCAATACAACAATAGTCTATCTATAAAATTTCAACACACTACAGTATTTCTCATTTAGCTAAGACGTAAACCGCTTGATTTTTTTAAAAATATTTGTAGAGTACTGCCAATAAAAACCCGGCGGTGAAACTGTATAAAGAGAAACCTAGCAATATTACTTGAAAAATTATTCCAATTATAATGGTTGGTAAAAACATAACACTGCCAGAGGGCTACTAGTCTCTAATAATATACTAAAACGAAAAATGAAATACAAGCAAAATGAAATTTTGAAGGTAAATATTTATATTTTTTAATGAAAACATATTTTAAAATCGAAATTACATAGATAGCTCTATGTTATTTAAAACATATTAGAGTCGATTTGAAAATATTCAGAAAAAAATCTTTAATGAAACACAAACAGAATACTGCGTACAAAATATATAAAAAACAGTACATAGCTTATTTTGACTCAATCCAATATCCCAATTACAAGTGGCGAATAAGCAAGTAAAATAAAAAAAAAAATTGGTAACAATTATTGATACATGTTCGTACTTAAAAAATATTTTATTTTACCGCGATAAAGGGAATTTTTCCCCACTGAAGAAAAGCATTACCTTTACGCTATCTTAAACACTTAAGTTTTTTTAAATACTAGTTGTTACCCGTCAAAAATGACGCCACTTTTACATGCTGATTCCTAAGGTATAAATAAGTATTTACTTATTTATAGCCGGCACCCATGTAATAGTAATAACGACTTTATTATATTCAAGAACACATTCTTGTTGTGAAGTTGCATTTTTTGTTCTGTGAAATTTAAAACCAAATTAATTAATCAATTAGAAAGACATACAGAAAAAAAACTAATGCGACAACATAATTAAATAATTATTATTATAAATAAAATAGATATAGCCGTATACCAATAAACTAATCAATCAGCTCGAAAGAATACAGCGCAAACTATGTAAATGCATCGCCTATCGTACACGATCATCAGGAGATATTGAGACCGTATATAACAGATTTAGAATCAGCAAACTAATCACTCGAAGACAATTGTCTGATCTGACCTTCTTCTACAAATCTGTCAACGGACAGATTGACTCGCCCGAGATCCTGGAACAATTTGGCATTATCACTGCTAGGCCGGATCTAAGAGTGCGTAGATTGTTAGAAACCACTAAATCCACAAAAAGTTACGTGTACAATGGCCCAAGAAATAGGATTGCCAATCTGGTGAATAGCCACTGTGTTGATATCAACTTCTTCGATGAATCATACGTCTCATTCTCATCAGCGGCAAAAAGATTGTTATCACAGTATTAAAATTACCCTCAACCCTATATGATTATACCATGTTGTTACTATGCTAGTATTGTTTTTTATATATGTGCAATTTTTCTAATCCATTCATTTAAGTCTATTATTTTTGTAAAATCAATGTATATAGCCGATTGGCGTATGAATAAATAAATAAATAAATAAATAAATTATTATTATAAATAAAATAGATATCAAAGTAAAATAAAAAATAAAATGAGAAAAAAAATTCCATACCGAATCTCCCGGGCGGGAGTCGGATATCTTACCACTGTACCATCAGCTGCGGAGAAGATGTTTATAAGCACTTAGTGTATATAAAGTTACCTAGGTTAGTTAGTGTACCTAAAGAAAATATATTTATGAAAATACATTTTGCGCTGTATATACATGTAGTATATTTTGTCAGGGTCCGACACATACGATGATGGCAACATCCGTAGGTTTCCGCGTTCGAGTTTGCTCGCCCGGGATTCGAGCCCCATCTCCGGCCATTTAATTTTTAGCCGTGAATTCGAATAAAATTACGGACGTTACACGAAGTTACGGGGACAGACGGACAGATGGACGGACAGACAGACAGACAGACAGACGGACGGACGGACGGGTCAGACAGGCAATGAAATTATTATAATTGGGATACTTTTTACAAATGAATCCCAAAACCTTTGTGTAATGAATACACGCTTTGTGACACCGAGATGAATCAATCCATCTAATTATATCCCTATATAGCAAATAAATATATGTTATAAATAAAAACACATTTTATTTTGAAGCTGCAAAGTAAGGACATACCTAGTTTTATTATAATAAATTAGATGAACTATTTACAAAGATAACCGATTAATCTTATTTGTTTTAAACATATATTTTTAATATTTTTCGACATGAACAATTATTATTAGTTATTTCTTAAGAAAGCTCGTAAATATCTTTCCCATGTACCTTTAAAAGCTTTCATTGCTGTTCGTATCGTAGGCAAATATTATGTCACCGTTTTCGAGATCGTTGCTTTAAGAACTTTTTAATGGCTTCCTCTTTGGTACTTTTATTTCCAGCCGAGGTGAGGGTAATTTATTATGTACATGGTGGGTGGAACGAAAAACAGGCTAGTAAGACACGATATTACATTGATCGAGTTAAAAATACTCAAAAATGCGACGACTGTGTAACACCACATTAATTATATAAGACAAAAAACAAGTGATATTTTTTGATAATAAAATCCAATCATTCATATATTGCCTGTTGCTGGAGGTTTATTTCTCTACTCCTGTGTGAGACCATCGAATATAAAAGATTTTGGGATGTAAAATCATTTTTAGCTGCATGCTACAAAATTTAAACCAACACAATCTGGTGATAAATTATACCAAAAAAATATACTTCCAAATAAACTCTTGGTTTGGTAATACGCACACACAAAATTGGTATACATTATTAACCGGTCGGATGCCGCGGAATTTCGCGCACGATTGCTGTTTTTTAGACACTTTTTGTGATGGTTGTATTCATGTAAAAATCAACAATAATCGCTAAAAAGTTGCAGTTTCTGGTTTCTCTATATACAGACTTCAATAAATACTTATATTTCAATAATTACTTATTCACTGATTATGAAAATAAGTGACGAAATTTACTGTCAGAAATGTATGCACATGTTTATCGAATAAAACCAAGGAAGCAATAAAACTAAAGATATTGTATTTCAATATTTTTGTTCTAAATATATCAAAGAATATAAAAATACTTAATTTAAACACTTTTTTATTTAAAAATAACCCTTTTTACAGATAAATAACATAATGCGCGGTTCGAAGATGACATTTGAAATGATTTTTTATCCGGTTTGCGCGGCAAATGAGGTTACTTACAAATGGAACTCGTAGATTCATTCAAAAACTTGATATATAACCAATGATAAGCTTTAAAAACCCATAAACGCAGGTAAAATAAGCCGAATTCGCAAACGTGTCGAAAACGCAAACGGGTGCCGGAGCGCAGATTTGCGCTCCGGCACCCGACCGGTTAACGTCTATTCTAATCACTGTTTTTGTTCTTTTGTAAAATTGGGTACTTGTGATAAATACATGTTTATTTTTATGTTATACTAGCTGTACACCCGTGAAAAATCACGGAACATGAAGCGGTTCGCGTCTTTACTAACATATAGCATGTACAATATATTTTTGACGGTCAACGGAGAGGGAGTGGTAGCAATGTCGCCATGGTGCCGCTCTGGCATTTGCGTGTCCGAGGTTCGCGCCCTACTTCCATCCTTTAATTTAATTTTTTTAACCGGGAATTTGAACTAAATTACGGACGTTACATGAAATAAGGAAGAAATTGTAATGTTTGATATAATTTATTTTTATTTTTATTTATTTCAAAAAATCCTTGTTTACAAATAAAGGTACTTAATACTAATTTAATAATTTTATTTTTATTTATTTATTTCAGTATATATACGCCCATCAGAGCATTTACATAAACATTGGGTAATACATGTCGGTAATGAGAAATATAAAAAGAAAATAAAAAAAGTCATATAAAGAAATATAAAATGACATAATAATAATAAAAGTATAAGATAAATTACACATTTTTTTTGTTAAATTTGTGGATTATGCCACTCTACTAGGCTACGCCTGTCCCAGAGTGGCGTTATAGAACACAATTATATGGCTTTTCACAAAGTTTCAAGAACAATTCGTATTTCTGTTTTATCAATTCTTGAAATATTGTCCCGGCTGCACAGCGATCATCGTTGCCGATCGCTTTCCGCCAGCGTCAACATTTATTTTTGGAGGTTTACTGTATTTACTTTGATTTGGAGATGGCACCAGCTTCCTCCCTCTTCCACGCCGCCCTCAACGTCTTGATCACATTAATGTAGCTGCTACTAGCTCCGCCCGCGCGCCGGAGCGTGAAATTCTCATAAATATATTTTGTGCCGCGGAACAGCGCGGCCGGGATTGGATAACACGGGTACACATCCGTCGTGGGAACCGATGGGAGACGGAGATAGCGTCACTGCGACTTAGATAATTGACTTCTATCCTGTGTTAACCTGGGAGCGGTGAATATATTAAACTTGAAAAAATACTCGCTGTGCCGGCGGGAGCGAGCCAGCCGACGACACGGTCCGTTCGCGAGCAATGAATCCAATCCCGAAACTGAATTGTAAGACTGAATTGTGTTTTGCAAATCGTGGCTTGTTGTTGTGGTGGTCGTGTCTAATGACCGGTGGCACACTTAGGGGTTGAAGGGTTGATTGAGATTTTTGTCCGTTTGCGTCGATGATTCGACGGGTAACCTTAGGTACTAAACAAAAATTATTGGCCGTATTCTAAACTAAGCAATATTGCTATTTTTGTATCATGACAGTTATTGTATTAAATTGTAATGCTGCCAATTTTGACGTTTTAAGTTTGACAGGTTTGAGATTAATGAATTCAATCAATTAGAATGCTCATCCCAATTCTAATAATTTCACTGTCTATCTGTCCGTCCGTCCGTCTGTCTGTCTGTCTGTCCCTTCTATAACTTCGTGTACCGTCCGTAACTTTTTAATATTAAAAATATTTTTAATTTTTTTTACGAAATATTTTTTTTAATAAAATAAATAAATATTTATTTCTTAGAAACCGACATGTAAAAGTACCGTCATTTTTGACGGGTTACAGCTAGTACTAGTTAATCAATCTATTTTCCTGAAAAGTACTAAAGCATACTAATAATACGTCTAAATCATAGTGGTGTTTAATTATCGAAATTTTGTTTTGAAAATTTTCAATCAGTCCGTTTCGTTCCTTGATGATAAATATTGATTGAATTTCTTATTTTTGTTTAATCAAAATCAATGTTTTAATGTTTATTACACAGACCACCAAGATAAATACACATAAACTAACGTAAAATTTTTGTCCAAATTTTGGCGCCAAGTTTGATGCCAATATATTCGCCTTGTTTAAAAAATATTACGAGCTTATAAATTTTTAGAACAATTATGAAAAGTTCTGAATGAGTACTTGTAAAAAGTGTAATGATTTAGTAAATAAATCGCACTTTATAACAAGACGACGTTTTTACTTAAGAAAAGGATTGGAAATAATTTAAAAAATTACGTCCATCGAATAAATGCGTCTTGTTTACTAGGGGTTTTAATTATACAAGAATATATACTGCAGAACAAATGTGTCGTAAATATACGCGAAGCGGAACATTCGTCCGCTCTCATTACCCTCTCCTTAAGAAAAAGTTTTGTACATCTCTGTGCATACTTTGTACATCATGAATTAAGTTATCACAATCACATTTTTTCTCATGATATAATATAATAGAATATAATAGAAATTTTTATTTAACAAATAATGAATTTATATTTTCGACAATTATTATATTGAATTTTAGCACAATTTAATATTTATTCTGCCCATCTTAAGCATATTTTAATGATGAAGAATAATAATCCTGCCTAATATCTCAAAATAATTAAACGACTTAATGTTTCATAAATTCAAAATATTAAAAGTAAAAGGTTCATTAGGAGTTATTAGTACGTAATTATTCTATTCTTCTATGAAAAATTAACTTATTCTATGCATATTATTCAGCAAATGTTTAAAATAAGCACTTGTAATTAAAATAAATTAACATGTTAACAGCATAAAATAATAATTTAATTATCATTTCTACGTTTCATTACCCTGTTTAAACCTATTATAAATAATTTTAGTATCAGAATCAGGATATTTTATTTTATCATTTTATCGTTGAAAAATAAATAGTATTAATTTGTTGTTTTTTTTTCTAGGTATGTCCCTAAAAATTTGTCTACCCTCAGAGCTAAGCAGCGAAACAGGTATTTATAATTAAATATATTTCAGAATATTTTGAGTTTGTTCAAATCTTTCAGAACAGTGCTGGATTTATGTCACAGAGACATTATTAATCAATTAGTGTATATTATAGATAATTGAATTGTAAATACTGGTAAAAAAGGAATTTAACAAAAATTGGAAATAATATTTCCTGGCGTATCCTAGTGTAATGCAAGTATTCGGATGAATTTCATTACACACAATAAAGTATATTGCTCCCAAAATTCCGTAATCAAATGTAGATTTTCTCATTAGCGACATCTGTGGGGATTTAGGGGAATGAAAATGGCTTTGTACAGGCCGCATGGAAAAGGCGCTTACAACTCATATATGAAAGCTTTTCACGCAATTTGAACATATATACAACTTCCAAAAAATGAATAAGCATGGTATATTCTATCATGGGTGGAAATGGCGAATGTTACAATTGTGTAAAGTGATCACTTAAGCCAACCATAAAAAGACAGGTCATAAGTCCTGTTACACCCAAAATGACTTCTATACCTACTTTCCCATAATTAATACAGTTTCGTCTCTGTGAGATATCTATAATATACACTAATTGATTAAATATATTTGTTTAATTTTATTTAAATGAATTAAAGACCTTTTAATTACAGCACAATCCTTTTGTCTGTCGCCACGAATCTCGCAAAGAACAAAGCGAAAGCCATTATTAATTTTTGCATAATGATTTCGTAGTCTCGACTCGTCTGTTTATCAGGGAATATCCTCGCGAGATAAAATGTTAAAATGTTATGAGGCTTTTTGTGATAATGTAGACGCAGGATTAATTCTGCTCTTATATTTTTAGATAGTCTTCAAATTCAATACTTTTTAGTGCACAATTTCTCACGCCTGTATGATTTAGATTGCGAAATAGATTTCTCTAAGTACATAGATTTATTGGTATTTTAAGGTCAGTACGTCGATAACCTACCTGCGATGAATTATCTATTTAAGGGTCTCGCCTATTAGGATTTTTTTTTTTTAGTTTCTAAAATACGTCAATAAATACAACAAATATAACTGAGTGTTTTTCATTTTATGTAAGCATTTCCCTACGATGAATACATGACGCGATTAATTATTTTCTTAAGGGGTCATGCCTCTACAGAATTTTGAAAAAAATTTTTTTTTGTTGCATAAATCTGTAAGTTTTAAGTCAATAATTACAATAAATATGAACTGAGTTCTAAGAATTTTAAGATTTTATCGCAATCTATGCAACGTTTTAATTATTAAAGGTGTTTTTATTTAAATCATATTTTTCAAATCTGTGAACGAAATATCCCGAAAACTATCCGATCGATTTTTTGCTAATTTAACGAGTGATTTTTTATTCAAGAAAACGAATAATTTTTAGAGTGAAATTGCATCTTTCACTATTTTTAGAAAATTCGTCGATTAAGTACTCATTTCTATGATATTAAGGGTACAAAAGCAAAGCCAGCAATATCCAAATCTTTTGAATGCAGACACCAAGGATTAATAATTTACAATTTACTGAATTCTAAATTGTATGTATCTATTCCTTCCGAAATCCATGTATGTTACATATAAATTTATAAGCTGTTTCCTATAAAATCTCGAATTCAGTTCATTCTTAATTAGTAATCCTCGATGACAGTATTATTTTTTTTTGTGGATATTGCTGTCTTTGCTTTTATATCCCGCAATATGTTGTGATAACCCATTTCGACTTTTCTATCTTGGAAATTTAGGACGGGAGAAACGACGGGAAAAAGGAGGTGTGTTATAATATTCCACGCAGAAAAAAAAGGTCTTCAGGAGTCCATGGGTTCTAGATTCTAGAGCTTATATTTATAGTGTACAGGTACATTCCAGTGCCGTGCATTCAATACTTCGAAATGAGCTATACTAAAATAGAATTTCAGTGAAATAAAATATTTACCTATTTCGTAATATTCCTTTCATATTCTTCAGATTTTATTAAATAAGTATTTTTCTGTTAAATACATATCAAATTTCACTTTTTCCCCTAAATATGTACTCCCCGGGGGCGTGCATTGATATAAGCTATACCTACCCAACCAAACTTTCTATGAAGTAAAATATGTATCTCGTAATATTCCATTCACAATCATATTATTCAGATTTCATTACGATATAATATTCTGTCAGGTGAATATTTAATTTCTCTTTTTTTTTTCAAAATGTTTATCTACGTACAGCCTATTTCAATTTGCTGGCGTATGTATACTATACATTTCGGAAATAACGGATTTTGTGGAAATAATAACCCCGATTCTGAAAATTTGATCTTGTAAATAATGGCTAAGCTTATGAGCTTTATCCGCCATCTTGTTTCAAAATGGCGGCTGTTTAATAATTTTAAGAATCTTCCTTAATATTGGTCTTGGAGAAATATAACTGTTAAAAATGATTAAGGGTGTTATGCCGAGTGATGACAATAATATTGAAATATCTTTGGTATCCATTTAATCATATTCAGTGTGCCACCAAAATTATTCCGTGAAGACATTATTGATAGTATTATCAACTGCATGTACGCTAGTACCTACCCAACTGCAGAAAACATATATATTTTTTTACATTTCTTATTTTTATATTCATTATTTTATTTTTTCTTGTATACAATAATATTTACTGGTTTTTTCTATGTACATCTTATCCATTTATCTAAAATATCTAAGAGATTAATTGATTTTATATAGTATTTTGTTGTAAATCTGCTCATCTACGCACAGTTCCATCTTATTAAGTTGAGTGGCTCATTTCCTTACAAGCATGAGTTAAAGTTCAGGATCAATAAATGAAATAAAAAAAATAAAAAAAGTATATAAAAAGAAACGAATTATTCACGCTCCACCCCAACCGATTAATCCGTATTGAGAGCATTTTTAGTTTTTTTGGAATCCTGTAGTGAATTTTACGACTGGCAGCGACGGGATGTTTTTTAAAAGTATTTTAGTTTTACGCCCGTCTGGTTGGCCGCTTCGCTCTTGGCTCGCATCGGCCGTAAGCAGAAGAAACTAATTTTATTACTGGTGTCTTGGAATTAATTAGTGCATTAACAGGGGCGCTCCGCTACGTTTTACACTCGGGGGAGTTCCAAGTTTTATTGCGTTGCATGTTTGGACAAGTGCCATGCCGGGGGCGGGGCGGGGGCGGTAATAACAATAACGGTTGAAACCCTCCATCCCTCACAACTTCATTTCACAATTTGTGAAAAATTCAGTCCAACTCTCTTTCTGTCGTACCACTCTCATTAATAATGGGGTATTTCCAGCAATACGATCCCTTCTTATTTTTTAATTTAAAAAAATAATTTTAATTTTTAATAAAGAAATGAAGAGGATTTTTGACTTGTGTGATTTCTCACTTACAGGATGTTCTAAAGTTTAGCCTAATTACTACTTGTTCAGGATACAAGAGTTAGGTTATCAAGAAAAAAACCTAAATTCAAGAAAAATAATTTATACAAAAGATTTTTGTATAATATTTCTGAAATCAAATTGCTCCCATGTGAGTCGTGGGACCGTTGTTGACTTTGGTACACACCAATCTTAACGAAACAGGCAATATTAAATTCTAAATAAGCCTAGCCGATGACCTCACAACTGAGTATCGCGGTCTTTTCTTCTGCTTCTACAGTGCGAACTGCTTTCCTCCTCCTCCTCTCGCCTCTCGTCCTTGTATATGACCAGTGACCGATTTTTAAAGCTGTCTTCCTCTTTTCTGGTAAAATTCTGAAAGTACGAAAGAACTATTTTCCATCTATGCATGTATGTGAAAAGCCTTACTTGAGAACGGAGTTCATGAATAACAGAGACATTCGACATCGATCATTTTTCCTTCTTCATTGTCTCTTTCTATATAAACTTAGTAAATAAAAGTTTGGTCCAACTTGCTCTATAGCCAAAATATATATGAAAAATTCTGCTTTCAATTTAATTTAAATTAACCCATTTAAGTAATATTTCTTATACTTCGGAACAGTTTTTTCAGCATTCTACACTTAAATTTAAAATTTTTTTAATATTCAGTTTTATAACATTTACAACAATTTACATTATCACCTGTAGATGAGAACATCTGTAGTTCTTGAAACTTGTAGTGTTGTTTACTAAAATTCAAATGTGATTTTAAATAAGTGTTTCGTATATTTACATAAATCATCACATGCAATTTTAGTTGTATTTCTAATTCATTGTTTTTAAGAAGATTTATTTACTGTAGAATTTGGCTTTTAACTGTTCCCAAAAAGTATCATAACAGGACTTTATTTAGATTATTTGTGTAAACAAAGTACACTAGTGTTTCCGAATGGAGCATTTTTGACAATAATATGCATTATTTTCGTTCGAATTTTTATTTATTATGCAGTTGTATATTTATTATACCGTTGAAAATTATAAAAATTTCGTTTATAACATCATGTATATTGAAATATTTTTGAAAAAAAATTTCTTACCCATTTTTTATCCCCGTTAAAAAGCTATTTTTAAAATTTATTTTTAACAAAAACTCCTTCAATTAAGAGTGAATTAATTTAGTCCAGCAAACACTGTCGCCAAAGGCGCGCGCTTCTTACATTTAAAAATAGCCTGCGTTATTAGAATTCATAAGTTTAAAATTAAATATTTACATATATACTTATAATCCTGGTATTGTTCACGTTTTTATCATAATATATTTGTTTGATTTATTTCCCGACAATTCTATCTATGAATGTCTTATGGCTTTGCTTTGCAGGATATGGAATTACCATACTTACTAATAAACGAGTGTTTTTATATACGAATGCTGTTCAGCAACTATTTTTGAACCTTATGCAAACTGAGATGATTTTATATTTTTGTTATAAAAAATATGCGCGCGTACCTCGCTTTATACTTTTACACAACTGAGAGAATAGTTTAAATAATAAATCAAGGTGGAGGTAGATATACCAGAGAATATGTATGTTTGTCTTTATTTGCAATCATACCTTAAGCCATGTATTCACTAGGGGACAAATCGCGAAACATTCCACTCGGCATGTCGCATCAACATCTACGCTCATGTTTCGGGGACAATGACGCGATCATTTGACGTGTACACACCGGGACTCGCATATCTTGTCGCGGAAATGTCATCTGATGAGGTTATGGATGACAGCTGCGGTATCTCATTTGGCGAAAACGGGGTTCCGCGCAATTCGAAATGTTTTTTTGGGTCGCAATTTCAAATTAACAAGGTTTTACTGTAGTAAATTGAATATTATTAAAAACAAGGTCCTTTTTGCAAATAATTATTGTTTTCCACGTCACGGAAATGTGGCCCTAGGAGGTTATGATGTCAACTGCGTATCTGTTTATATTAATGAGTTTATCGAAACGTAAGAGGAGAAAAAAGAGGAGAATGCGAAATTCTTTACTGCAAAGAAAAAGAAGGACGGACATTCTATGCGATCTTCGATCGATACAGCTCGATGAGTTCAAGAACAATTTCGTTTCCCCACACTGTCATCTTGACAGATACAGCGCATGCGTATTCACTTGTAAACATACCACGTGGTACTGACGCTCCGCGGAATGTTGCAGTGAGTACGCTCGGGTACCGTGCCCATGGCAACGTTGCCACGGCACGTAGAAATGCCGCGCTATGTTGTGCGCGCCGTCGCGGAACAGTACACGACATTGCAACGTCACGTAGACTCTGTGCCACGCGTGCTGTTGAGGGACAATTTGTCCCCTAGTGAATACATGGCTTTAATCTTGTTAAGGCGGCACATTCACCACAAATGCATATTTCGGCGTTTTTTTTTACAAAAATGTGGGTTTTTATTATTCATTTATGTCAAAATGTATATTTTAGACGTATATCCCAATAAATGACGCCGCTGCCAAAGGCATTCTGTTTTATAATTACGTCATTTATTGGTACATTTCATACTTTGGAGTTTTTATTTTAAAATAATAATTAAGGTATTTTTATTACAAAAATAACATTTATTTTGTGAGTTAAGCCTTAGAATATGGGAATAAATGGAATATGTTGATAAAAATAATCTCTTTATGTAAATAAAAAGCGTTTTAAAATCATGAAAAAACGTAATTTGTTTGAAAATTGAAATCATTATAACTTTATTAATATTGAATATTTCTTAATTTCCTTAGTACGGATTCTAGATAATGGAGTATACTTTCTACGTATAAATAAACATATTACGCGTACTACGTTGTGCACATATATTTTTGGAGCACTTGACACATTGCTCTCTGTTCTTTCTGTCTTATTACAACACGGGTCATGGACGACCCCAAATGGTATTTTTTCCAAAACTAATAAGCGTGCGCACTCCGCAACGTATAAAGTATAAGCACTCCGTCACGGGCAACTAACATGCAAGTACGGAAAGTAGCCAGACGTATAAAATTCTAAATAAAATTCTGGCTAAAATAAATTGAAAACATACTTGTCACCCACGACCCGATGTTGTTGTTCTAGGGTTAAAACTATGTTTTTCTTTAATTATTTTTATAGATTTAGCACTTACTTTGTCGTGCAATATTTTAATTTAAAATATTATTCTAACTTTGTAATACACACAATATAAGTTATTAATTACTATTATAGTTTTTAGAGGAGCAGTCCCTCTCATCATCAGGTATATTATTATTAACTATACTTGATGATGAGAGAGAATGTTCCTCTCGAAACTATACGAGTAATTATTAACTCATATCGTGTGTTTAAAGTTAAAATAAGAATCGTATTTGAAATCCTTTTATTTTTATATTATTTTGATTATTAGGAGTTGTAAAATTTAAATCGGGAGTTAAAATAAGTTAAAATAAGAATCGTATTTGAAATCCTTTTATTTTTATATTATTTTGATTATAAGGAGTTGTAAAATTTAAATCGGGAGTAAGCCAGCTGATTAAAATGTATTGAATGCATTTATTATATTCGATATAGGTAAGTTATTTTAAAGATTGTACAATTTTTCACAAGAGATAAGCCAGAAAAATGCGAACGTTGAAATCGCTTAACCTCGTAACTTTTGATATTTTTCACAGTATTAGAACTACAATGTTCAAAGACTGTTAAAATTGAATGTGATTATATAATAGTAGATTGTACAACCCGCTGAATATTTTTAACTAGGTCTTCAACATACTGTATACGAATGATTTAGGTTTTTTACTATAAAAATAAAAATAGAATACTCCGTTCATTGCTTTTACAATGGATCAATAATTTCACCCAAGTATTCTCATGGTAGGCAATGTGTGCATAGAGTATAAAATATTAGTAAGACATTCACACGGCTCAAGAAATTCTCTGACGTCATACCCAAAATGGCGGTAAGCGAACGCTCTCGGTTCGGTCTCCTTTGAGACATTTTCAAAATTGGAGCAGTCAGAATTTTCCGGCTCGCAGTCCAAGTAATCCAAGTAAGAAAGTAAATTTAAAACCATTTATAAATTCGCAGAATGAATATCTAAACATCTTTGAAGACAACATTCATCGACAACTCTTCCTCCCAACTTTGCGGGGTTCGTTTTTCAGTTTTTGTTGTTTATTCTTTCTTTTTACTTTAATTTAAAAATATCACATTATTTAAAAAGAATGTCAGTCTATTGAATTTTAATCCCGTAATGTTCACATTGTCGTCTAAATTTAATGTAGTGAAGTGTCATATTAATTTTCAGAGATTTTTTTCATATTTTTTGTATGCTGTCATTTCATTTTATTTTATTTTTTTAACACGTTGCCAGCAGTTAGTAAACGAAAATGATAGACACTCCTCGTGTGTTATAAAGAAAAATGTTGTGAAGTAATTAAAAGCACTGTTAAAAATAAAATATAATTTTTTGTTATGAATCAACAAATTAAATGTTATCCAGCCCAATTCTAGATATGTTCCCCTTCCAATTAACTATACCCATTCACACCCTCTCTCTCACCTAACCCCAAACAAAGTTGACGTTCTATCTTTTTTCCCCTTAATGCTCTCTTGATTGTTTGTGATTCAGTTTTTGATAAGTAATATTTATCCTGATTAAGGCTCAGCTGTGAGCTAAAATTAGTTAAAAATAACCCAATAAAGTGGTGTTAAAAAAAGTGATATTTTCTTTAAAGAATTAATAAGTTGTAAACGTATCGAGTCCGGACCTGTCTTATTATAAATAGTTCAATTAAATAAATTATTTAAGGGTAATTAATAAATAATTGATAATGAAATATATAACTATGAGTGCAAAAAAGTAGTTTCTTAAACCGGGGTATATTGGAGCAAATCTCATTAGGGGTTTAATTTAGTATCTTCCCTTCATTGTCTATCCGCTCCTATTCTCTTCCCTCACTTATTCTCTTGCAGTCCCATCCTGACTAATCCCTCTATCCTTTAGGAAGAGAATTACTTAAATCTGTGGACCATTTGCAAAGCTTTAACGCTAAAGATCGTGACTCTTTTGAAAATTACATTTAATTAGTTCAAAAATTATATAATACCAGCTAGGTTTTAATTAATGTGTCTCCGTGTGTCTGTGATTCTGACTGTGTGATTTATTTTAGATTTGTAAGATGATTGGTAACTTATTATTACATACAGTAACTTAGCCATCAACAGATAAATCTCATTTACTAATCATCGTTGCAATCTATTAGATGAGGAAAAAATCCCCGATTCATTTTATAATTATTTTGTGTCGTATATTTAATTTTTTAATATTTAATCAATTAATTTTCTTTTTGAAATTATTCTTCTTTAAGATTTCACATCGTGAATTTATTTAATACAATCAATTCAGTGAAATATATTTTAAAGCAATAAGTATTATTACTTCAAACGCACGTATATTATAAGCACTTAAAAAATTTTAGTATCATATTTTCACTGTCTTGTTTATTATTTATACATGTATATTTTTTACGTAATTTTCATGAAAATAGATTGTTTTACATCATTATTTCAACATCAAGATAAAAACAATATAAAAAATATGAGAATTATTGTGTTGTAAAAATATTTTATTTTTATTAATCTCACAGAAGTTCTGGGTTTCCTCGTCTACATAATTTATTTTTTTATGATTCGGAACCAGTCCTAAGCAATTAGCAAAACATTTTAAATTTAATATATAAAAACAAACAAACAAAAATTTCTATGTGATATTCTAAAGATTACAACGCGAATAAACATTCCAAGGACGCTGCATTTCTCCGGTTCATCTGTGATTGAAAAATTGCAATTGACTCCAATAGAAAAATTCAAATACTTCCTGTGACTGTGTACGAGTTTATGAAAAATATCAAATCAAACATAATAATTTCATCGTATGTCCGTCTGTCCGTCCCTGAATCCGCGGGGCTTGAACCCTGGGCCAGCGAACCCGAACCGGTCGCTCTATGCATGTTGCTACGGTCGTCTCTCGTGGACCGTTATAAAGATATTATAAATATCTACTTGGGCTTAGCAAAGATGCAAACCAACGTTCCGTCATTTTTGATAGGTTGCAAGCTAGTAATCGTATAAAATCACGATTTCCGATTTATGTAAAGTTTTAATAGAACCTTACGAAAATTCAATTCTTGTAAAATATATCACTAAAAAATTAGTTGACATCATTCCATTAATTTATTCATTCTATTCTCTCTAGCAAACTGTAAATTTATTGCGTGTATAGAAGTACAAGGGACGGCCTTTTCTATCTTTCCTAAGGGCGGCATATTTTCTAGGGATGGACCTGATTGAACGCTATACGTATACACATTACGCATTGTGATTTTTTAAAAAATAAATATGTTACCCGAAAAAATAGTCTTTTTTGATAAAAACGACACCTGAATTCCAGATTTAATTTATTTTACAATAATTAAACAAATATATTCAAGTATAGTCCTGTGTGGTGACTAATGTTTTCCAAATATCACTGTATATTTACCAACCTCGCAAAATCTCAACTTTTGTCATTTATCGTATAAATACGAATTACTCCCGTATCGCGTATATAAAAATATTTTTGTATGCACCAGCACCAGCACCAGGCACTGAAGTCTAAGAATAATTCTTTTGCCTACTACATTAAAAAGCATTAAAGCATTTAAAAAAATGCGGAAAAGATTTTAGTGCCTCGTTTCGCCCTAGTTTACCCTTAACAATAGCCATATTTTATTACGGATATCTTCCTCCTCTCTTCCGATCCTCGGGGGCTTTCCACCCCCTAGCAACCTACCCCGGCCCCTCGCCGCTCCCCCGTCCACCCCGCGTATAATTTCGTTTTATAATTACTACCGGAGTTCAAAACGGGGAGGCTGGGGTGTGATTGCCACGGCGGCAAGATGGCTGCTAATTGTTGGAAAATTCACATTTTCCAAAGAGGAGTGTTTTAAAGATGATGGGAATTACAGGAACGGCGTCATTATGTGATTGGCGTCTTCGAGGTGGTCCTTAATTATTATCGATATCGGGATAAATTAGTAATAAACTTCTCCGAAGCTTATTGATCGGGAGTTATGGCCGTAGTTACACTTACACACGCAAACTGCTTAACACAGAACCGCTCAATAGATAATATAATGCCTCAGAGATACCTCGGTTCTACAACCAGGTAATGAATAATATTAAAATAATGTTTGTTCTTCTAATAAAGGTCTCTTTTTTTCCCCATCCAAAGATTTCCTTTTTTTGTGTTGGCTTGGGTGCATGCATGTTTCCATCCCGTAAAAAATACCTAGTTTGAATATATTACATTGTATTTGATAAACATATATTTGAAAATATATCTAGGCAATATCTGTATATATATTATTTGTGATGCTTAAGTTGTATCTGTTTATTTTGTAATATTCCAGTACAGGTGCAATCTGTTTGATCTATCAACATGCTTTTTGAGAGACCTGAAATTTATTTCAGGATTGCTATCCACCTCTTGTATCGATTGACGTATTGACTACTCTTTCGCCTGTTCATTCTGCAATTATTTCGAATATAAATTAGATTGTTTCTTAGGCATTAATGACTTTTTCATTCATTCTATCTCAAACATACGATCTTTATCTGGCAATACCTGGGGTTAAAATTTACGTTTCATGCAGGCTCAAATAATGGAAAATGGAAAATTTCGTCCATTTATATGTCTGGAACAGCAGCGTCGGGTGAGTTTTTATTCTGAATAGGCCCGAATTCAGGATCAATACTTAAGCGATTTAAAGGTTAAGATACGCCTTAAGTGTTATTTTGTACTGAAAATTACGCTTTTAAGGCATACTTTAACGTTTAAATCATCTAAGTATTAACTCTGAATTCGGATATTAGACTCAAAACTCTGATAGGGATGTATACCAAAACGATATACGTCATACACGTAAGGAAATGACAGGGGATTCAAGGCTACTTTGCATAGAATTGTCCTACCCTGGCGATTGGACAGTGGACACCCTGACGATTTGGAAAGCTCTTTAAACGCTGAAATCTGAATAGTTAGAGCTGCAAGATCTAGGACGAATAAGCCCAAATAAGGAAAGGGCTGACTCCGTAAGAAGAAAAACAATTTTGTCACAAATATCCTTGGAAATCTGTCGTATATACAGTTGAAGACAAAAAGCGACTAATTTTCTCAACTTATCCATTCCAATATAATAAGTGAATGGGGCGTTATCGACAAAAAAATTTGCAATGAACAAGGCAGTTTTTCAGGGCTCAATTTCTAACGAGGAAGCTCCACACAGGTATACAACAATTCGATGCAGTCATGAAAACTATTTGTCACGCTTTTACTACTGTTGCCAGTATACTGTTAAAAATGAGCAAAAGGAAATTGAAATAAAAATAAAATTGCTAACACAGACAAGAATATTTTTTAAAAATTACTCAACGTTGTACATTTTTTAAGCTTAGTGAATATGGACACCATAAAATATCATAAATAATGCGAGCGTACTTTTTATACCTAAGTGCACACAGGCATACTATATGGACCGTCGTATAATATATTTAGGCTCGCGGGTACTTGCACATCGACGCTGAAAAGTTCAACAGTTCTAAACGACAAAAAAATATTACCAGACAAATAAAATAATATATGTTTTGCGTTTTACACTTAACTATTTTTTAAATGTTAAATTATTCTTAATATTATTTTTTTGGACGCGCAGACTTTGTGATTACAATCGTCGATTGTAAAGTATCGTTTAAATCTAAGCAACTATATAATTTTAAGTAACTTTAATTATCTTCCATTTTTACCCAAACTAAGAAAAAATCATTCAAGAGGAAATCTCTGTAGACCCTACAAAAGTGAGAAATAAAATAATTTGATAATTATATCTGAATCAAAAATATCAATGATTTTGCCATTCATAAAATTACCGAGAAAAAGTTATTATTTTAATATACCTACTACAATTTGTCAATATTGATTTTTGTTAATAATTTTTATAATCTTGAATATAAAATCATGAAAACATATAATAAAAAAATCCACAAATTCCTGCAAGGCTTTAAGAATTTTATTTGATTTAATGCTAATGAATTTTTGATATTCGATGAAAATTTCTTTCATTGTGGTCCAATGTTTGACAGAAGATAGGTAAAAAATTGAAAAAAAGGCAAGCATTTACGTCGCTTATCTCTAAATTATTGGTGATCGACCTGTACCCCCGGAGGTACAGGGCGGACTGTACCTCCGCGGTTACAGGTTTTTCTCCTGATGACGTTGAATACGACTCCAACGAAACGTTGGAAATCGTTTCTCGGAAAAACATGCGGTTCGTACAAAATATCCGTAACCATTTACAATTAAATATGTCTAACGACCGTAATAATATCCTAAACTTTTTAATAACTCTAAATAATTATTAAAATATTGACGTTATAACATTTTTGACTTATAATTTAGGCAGGAATCTACCTGTAATAACTTGTATATGCAGGATAAATATCATGCGGTGAAATCATCATTAGTTGTGATGTGTAATTTAGAGTTATTTCGCGAAAAAAAACAAGTAGTTTTTTCTTATTATATGTAGCGATCGTCCCTGGATGCAGGACCGGAAGGAGACAAATGAAAGAGATTGAAAACTGCTTACCGCGTTCTGCAGCCGGGAGATTGAATTCTCGAGACAAATGCCGGGTAGGTCTCGCTTCCGAAAAATATTTTCGACTGCGAGCATTTTCATAAATATACGCACAGAGTGATTGATGAGAAAGCGATCCTACAAATAATGTCTTCTGCAAAGGGGGTGATCCATCACAATTCTTCCCAACACTTCGGCGCGCTGCACGGGAGACGGTGCAGGATGTGTGGCTCCCGTCTCCCGGGCCTCCTGACGGGAGATATATCCCGCTCCGGGAGGAAGAAACACACCATCTATTTTGTACAAATTTACTTATCCACAAAAGAATTCAGCCGAAAGCAAATTCGGATGGAGGTGCCTCCTATTAAATGCCAACACCGAGAAAAAATATGACTAAGTATGCAAAACCAGCAGCGATTTTTTAAATTCGACACAGAAATATTTTTTTTTATTTATATTGTACTACTGTTATTTTTTAAATTATTTTTTTTATTATCACGCTTCAACATGCCAAGAGGCCCAATCGCCCACCAAAAAATACCCAGGCTTGAGTAAATCGCATAAATTAATTGTGACCTCACCGGGAATCGAACCTGGAACTCTCGGCATGACAAGCCAGAGTCATGCCCAATCAAAATTATCTTAAACAAAACTTTAACCCTTTTTACATTAAACAATTATTCTACACATATTTACACTTGGACTTATGACTCACTCAACTTACCACTAACACTGCTACTTTGTAGTAGTAACACTTGATACTTTGTAGATACATAATTACTACCTTACGAAAATAAATATTACTGACGAATTCAAAAAAATATTATAATTGTGTTCTATTACGCCACTCTGGGACAGGCGTAGCCTAGTAGAGTGGCGTAATCCACAAATTTAACAAAAAAAATGTGTAATTTATCTTATATTTTTATTATTTAATTAGTATTAAGTACCTTTATTTGTAAATAAGGATTTTTTTAAAATAAATAAAATAAATGCCCACTGGGCTACGAAGGCCGTCTATATTATTATTTTGTCACCGCCAGTTTGCAGAGGAGCAGCCCTCAGTTGGACCGCTCAGAAATACTGACCGGAAATATTCGATGAAAACTATTGAAAAACATCACGTTCACTTCACCCATGCTGTCCATATTCCCATCAAAGATTTACCTCTTTACCCCGTATCACCTATGCATCAAAAAATACATTCATATTTTTTTTAAATGACGTCATCATTACAAATATAAAATTCGTTTTATTATCATTTTTACGGCAAACATTGCTTAATATTTTTCTTTAACAAATTGTTTTTAAAATGGCCGAGTTATGAAATGTTCCGCAAAGGTCTTTCTCAGTGACGCGCACACCTGGTGGAGATTATCGTCTCATTATGGTTTGAGTGAAATGAAAAAGTTAACTTTTTTCATGCTGTATGATGTAATTAATTTCTATGATGTCGCATATCGAGAAACCAGTTTGAAAATAATTTTAAAAAAAAATCATAAAAAAATTGATGTTAATAATTCGTAATAAGCAAATGACGCACTTGACCAAAAAATTCTCACGCAACATTTTAGATAATTTATTAGTTAGATTTGTGAAAAAATTTCGACAAAATCGGTCTAATAGTTTTTGAGAAATCATCTCTACCAGTCTAAAAAATTGAGTTTTAAGAGAAAAACGCAAAACAATAATGAAATTCGTTTAAAAATCCTACTAGCACCCCAGCTTCAAATTGCTGAAGTACACCCAATTTTTAGAGTTTTTGAATGAGTGTTGACTCAAATTCTTTTTAGAACTTTAAACTACGAGATAAAGAAAAAAATAACTATTTCTTGAAAATGTCAATGTGGTGTAACCCCTTAACAAGAAAAACCAAGTAACCAGTAGATTATTCATTTATAATACCTGATGATGAAGGAGACTGCTCTTCTAAAAACTAAAGTAGTCATAAAAATAACTCGTGTGTATAGTACAAAGTTTTTCACATACTTGCGGGAAAACTGCGTGAACTGGTTCGTGTAAAGGTGAAAACCTTTGTAGTCTGTTTTCGAAATCATATTGTATTTTACATTTGTTTCGTAAAATTTATCGGTAAAAATAAAATTAATCCTGTTTTGAATTATTAATTTGAAAGTTTGAAATGTTTTCACTTTGCCTAAAGCAACAGAAAAACAAAATCAATCTCGGAAATACTTATTTAGGAAAAAAGTTTTTATTTATGATTTCAAGTGTATTAAAGAAGATTATACTCTCTTTTCAAAACTGAAATTTATTTTAACCTGTTATAGACATTTTTAAGTCCAGATGACGTAATTCAATACACTTGTGGGAGTTATGTCTATTTCCTCACCGACGTCCTCAATACACATTACATCACTGTCTTCTGGTTCAATTATCAATTCTCCAGTTAATTTTGATGCAGGTTAGCCCATTAACCCATCAGGTTAGATGTAGATTACTTGTCACACGGTTGATTTGCAATTAGGTAAGATTTGGTAATCAGTCATGGAAAATTTATTTTATAAATATTAGGCAAACAAATTATTATCCTATTTTAAAAATAAATCTTAGTCTTCAACATGTGTAATATGAAAGAATGTTCAAATCGTTCGCAAAAATGTACATGCACATACAATGGTATTATAATAGTAACATAAATACAACTTTACTAGCCGTTACCTGTCAGAAATAGCGGTACTTTTACACGTCGGTTCCTAAAAAATTAGCATGTATTTTAAAAAAGATAAATGAAAAAAAAAGTTTTATTAAATAAGTTGCGGACGTTACAGGAGGTTACGGGCATACAGACATATAGCTAAATTATTATAACTTGGTAATACATTTTTGTAGATTATTGTATGATCATACGTTTATAATACTGCCAATTACCATTAATGCCAATTCTAGTCCAGCCAATGCCAATATCAAATATACCAATTACGAAGGATTACCAATTAATGCAATGACAATCTTTAATTAAATGCTAAGAAATTAACAATGTATGAAAAGATGTCTTAATTTGCTATAAAGCTTAGAAAATAGGCATTGTGCAAATTATAGCAAATTATAGATAGATTAAAATCGTTAAATATTTTATTTAAAAATAAATAATACCCCCTTCCTTCCCTTCTCTATTCTCAGGATTACAACATCGTTATAATATCTTAAGAAAAATAGACGGCACGTACAAATTAATATTTTTTACAAGCGATAAATTTATGTGTGCGTCAGGCTTGTATGCAAAATCTCCTTCACTATAGCGAATATATTAACATTAATTTAATATTTTGACACATGAAAATTTTTAGATGTGTGTGACACAAAGTGATTTCGTGTGTGTCATAAATAATAATAATAATAATGTTATATTATGCAACTGAAGTAAATATAAGAAATAATATTTATAATGAGGTACTTACATACACTAGGTACGAAATACATAAAAAACTACTTATTTCAAACTCAACGCCAAATCCGAATTACAAGAGCCTTCGGCTCTAGCAACATACGTGTATTTAATGCAACAATGCAATGCGATCATGTACGAATTGGCACATATCCTCCACAGCGATTGGACGTGTAAAGTGCAAATGTCGAACAAGCAAACAAAATAAAATTGGTAATAATTATTAATACAGACAATAATTATGCGCGTATACACTGGTGGAAACAAGATATTCCGATGAAACAATAATAATTGAAGAAGTAAAACGGTACAAGTTTTCTTTCCAAATTCCCAGCCGAGATCACAAATGGTTTCTCCATTTTAATTGCGTACACGAAGCAAGTTTGGCTGTGTAGATAATACGGGAACACTGCGGAAAACTTTTAATTTCAACCCCTACGTATATTCCCATCCAGATACCTTTATTTCCAGATAATGAGTTCGAAAACTTTCGCGAAGGAATACCGACGAGTATTTCAATAAATTTCCAGAGAATTGTGTATAACAGACGGTTCCAAATATCCGGAAACGTTCTCAGCTCGTTAGACTAGAGAGTAGTTGGGTACTACTTTTATTCATTTACAAAACAATGCATTGCTCGAGATGTTTTAATATTAACATAAACTTTATAATATCTTCGTCGCGAGTACAGTATGGTGAATGATAAGAATTTTATATATATTTTTTGGAATTTAAACGGCTTATTGGATGTGAGTAGAAAAAAAGATGTAAAATACAAAAGGAATAAGCTAATTACGTGAATCTTAAGGCTGGACATTTACTGTAAATGCTATTTCAGCAGCAGCGTCGCTGTATATATAATTTATCCTATGTGCCATTTTAGTACATTCTGAGATAAACGAATGAAACTGTCTTAAAAATGCATAGACTAGTTTTATAAAAAATATTTTGAATAATTACTAGGCAGACCTTCCAGATGAACGGCAATGTTTTTTTTAGTATATCTCCATTATTTTTATGAAAAAATGACAAATTGATTCGTTCATCTCAGAATGTACTAAACGGCACATTGGCTTTATTATATATACAGCGACGTTATATCAGAATGTATTATTCTAGACTGAATTTTTTTTGGGGCGATAACTTATAAAGAACCTTTTTTCTTAAATAAAAGTAATAAACAACATTATTTACAATAATAAAGAAAATATAATCATAAATCGACAGGCCGCGGCCTAAAAAATCGTTTTAGTGTCCTAGGCGAGACAAACTTTTAATGAATATTTATATGTAGATACGCATAATATGTTTTTTGTACGTATAAAGTGTACTTCATTATCCTGATTCCGTACCAAGATAATTAGAAATATTCAATATTAATAAAGTTATAATGTTTTAAATTTGCAAGAAACTTTTACATTTGTTGATTTTAAAACGCTTTTTATAAGGAGATGTATATTCTATTTATTCCCGTGTTTTGAGGCTTTTACTCACTAATTAAAAGTTGTTTTTTTTTATTTACGTATTTTTACATCTTAATTATTATTTAAAAATTAAAATTCCAAAGTATGCCAATATATGATGTCGTTTTAAAAACCCACATTTTCGTAAAAACAACGCCGAAATATGCATTTGCAGTGAATGTCCAGCCTTAAACGTGGAGGCCTGTATCCAGCAGCCCTTATTTCAGAGAGATAAAGACTTATTTTCCCCTGGATGATGAGTTTGTTTTCACTATATTTAGGTGTGCTAGTATCTAGAGAGTGCGAATTAAGAAATTGGATAATAATATATGAAATAATCTAGATACATTTAGTTACTGTAAATTTATGAACATTTCTCCGACTCAATTTGTGTCTTGTAACGTTACGTAATAAATTAACGTTTAAATTGTTTAAGCATTTCATTTTCTCCCCGCAACCACGTCAGATGACAGTATTCTCATTCGCAAATTTAGTTTAAGATTACGGCTGCATAATACCTTTTACATCCGGAAGATTGCAACTATGACTTGCTCCATACCATATTTAATTTGCATAGAGGGATCCCAATTTTCAATTAATCTGCATCCCAGGTAAGTTACATCAATAGTCTGATTCTATTTTTGTTTTATTTGCTAATGATTATGTACTTATCCTGTTTGCATTTCGTTGAAGACCATATTCTTCGCATTCATTAACCATTTTTTTTTGTTACTACCATAGATACATACGCCAAACTGCACAGCAGTTTTACAGTATGGGTTGCCTTCAATATTGTTTGACAATAATTTTTATTTTATAATGAAGATTATAGTGTAGGTCATTATCTAATATTGCATGATTTTTACAAGGGATCCATGATATGTAATTATAAATTAATATAAGATTAGGTACATAGCATTAATATATATTCATTTAGCTTGTACTTTTTGAAGCCAATGGAGTTCTTTTGTCTTACATCATCTCAAAGAATTTTTTATCTAATTTATTCAAGATTCTTGGCACAATATAATCTCTTTTTCTTTCACCATACACGTTGTTAGTGATTGGTATTCCCATTGTTCGTCCTGTCGATCTGGTTGCATAGTTACGGTGCGTGTCAGTGTGTATATTAATGTTATTTATCATTTCTTCTAGAATTATATTATATTATATTTTACTTTTTGGTCAATTGGGAATATTTTGCATACTTTGAATAATTTATTATAATAATTATAATTTGTGTCAGTAGTACTTGGACACCTTCGATTCCGATCTGACAAGATGACCCTATTATTTCGTAGAACCTTGCACTTCATTTCCTGATCCGCTGCAATTTTAATGCAACCGCTATATACGGTGGGTGGCGGAAAAAATAAAAATGCAAATTTGACAGCGGTCATAAATATTTTGTCGCAAGTTTCTGCCGGATGCCCCGTAAAATTGGGCGCGCGGGTCGGCCGAATAAATTATAAGGCTCCACGTACCGCGCCGGGCGAGTAATGAGTGTCCCCAAAAGCCTTTCTTTGTAACTCTGTAACGTAATAATGCCGGGCTGGGGGCTCGTTAGGGCGGCACACACGGTACTCACATTAGTGGCCGGACTTTTATATATTTTCAAATAGGTACGCCACTATTAAACTGGACTTTAAACATATCTCCCCCGCTCGCGTATACCTGGACGGAAAAGTACCACCTTTACAGTTTGTCAAAAAATATTGTGAAGGGAAAATAAAAGAGTGTTTATTCCCGGCTTAAAACGCTACAATGCCACAATTAAAATTATATAGCGAATCACTACAAAACATTAATGAAAAAACCATACTGATTTAATTTGATTTCTCCTTTTCTCTTTTCGCAGGGGAGTGACTATTTGCACTCGATACTGTCTCTACGGTGTAATTTTTTGTAATTATTTCTCATGATTAGCTGTCACCCATGTATTTTTCAATACTCATTCATATATTTCACACACATTATATATTATTCTTCCTTTGCATACAATGTATTTATGTATTTTGTTGTATCTTCTATATTTTATCTTATTTTGCTTTATTTATATTCATGCTTTGTTATTTTCTGATGTTTGATATTTATGCTTTGCTATTTTCTTTTCTTTGTATTTCTCTGCCTTTTGTTTATATTTTGTTATTTACTTGTGATTTTGTTTTTATGTATTGTTATTTTCTTTGAATAAATTGTTTTTCGTAACGCACCCCAGAGACAGTGAAGTGGTTAGTGCAGTTTCCTCGCCGCGTCGCACGAGTGCTTGCATCATCAGCGGCGTAGCGAGGAAGCTGCTTTAGCATTAAAACAATGCCAAACTGGATGGCGAAAGTGTAGGGCCGATATGGGAGCTTTTGCTCGTAGAATGGCCCTGGGTCTGTGGTGGGTCCCACTTCACTTCTCCTTTTCTCTGCACCCAAGAGAGAGTAACGTGGTTTCATGTGAACACCCCGCCGCGCCGCACTGGTGCCTTAGCTTCGTCTGCTGCGTGGCGGAGTCAACCGTAATAGTATTTAAAAAATGCCGATCTGCGGTCGATAGAACGGCCCTAGGTCTGTGATGAGTCTCATGTCACAGATTTATTGTGATCTCTACAGGAATCGAACCTAGAATCTCCAGTATGGTATGCTAGTATCAGAGGCATCTTATTTACGCAAATGGTGATAAGTTTTATACGTTTAGTTACTGATTTTGATAAATTCTATATATTGAGGAGGGTTTCCTAACTGATATACTAACCATCCCGCCGTTTCTTCGCAGAGGCAGGCAGTGAGGATAAAAGATCGCACTCTGAGGCCTGACACACCGCTTTTGCCTCATCCACTTTCATACTTCACGCAAAATGCATGCTCTTCGGTAGTTGAAGCTTTAAACAGGACCATCCTTTAATATTCGGCTTATTTGGTCAGATCTTTCAGAGATGCCCTCTGTTGCCTTCAACACTTTCCTCATATATTTTTTTCCTGTTCACCGTTCCGCACGACTATATCATCTCATCCTTTCTTTCTACTATTCTGCAGCCAGAATTACATTAATTTGTAATTCGTTCATTCTTCACTTTATCGTACAAAGATTTTTACGTATGCGCCTAAGTAACCGCGCTTTGTTTAGTTTGGCTCCTTTTTTCCAATTCCAGTTTCACTTCCATACGACAGAGTTGCCACTAGAACTCTGTTATGTACCGTTAATCTTGCTTCGTATGATAAATTTCCGTTAACCAATTGCATCCAGAATACTATTTACTGTTGTTCCCGCAGTCACTCTCCTTTTCGTTCTCAGCCTTACCGTCCTTATCAAGAATGCAGATATTTTAAGGGAGTAGCGGAAGTAACATTAATGAACCCAGTGGAAAGCACCTCGTTATCGGAGGTCCTCGACATGGAAACCATTCCACATATTGTACAGCAAGGTAAGAAAAGGCGGTTCTGTAACAATTTTCTCAACCCTAGGTTGTTTGATGGGAAACCACCTGTCTCTGTGTGTAGAAATTTGCCGTGCGCCGTCTTCTTTCTTCTGGCTGCAGTAATATTGCCCAAACATTAGTCGCTTAAAAATCCCATTCTTTTTGTCTTCGATGTTATCGAAAAGTTCGAAAATTCAACCGGTTACCGTCCGTTCAAAAATGCGAGTTTACTACGCCTTGACACATGCAGTTGTACGCTCTGCCGCTAGGGCCGCCGATATATCTACTAGTTCAAACATCTCAAACCAATAATAACCAAATGTATCTGTTATGTGTCTTCTAAAATGCTTAAACAGGGTATTTATTGTTGTGATGTGATCACTGCAGAAATGGGGTCACTTAGTTTGTTGTAGTGTTGAAATAAGATCTTATTTTAGATGGATCGTCTTGTCCTTAATTGGGATAAACGACAACATAGACTTAATAAAGACAGATTGATCCGTGATTGGTTTTCGATAGTTCTGAGATAGGGAATGATTCCGTCGAGACTCTTATCCTGCGACCTTTCAAGGATCAGCGATTGAGCATAAGTCAATAATGATATTATGTACAAAGTGTTTGGATCTGCTTTGATCTGCAGCGTTATTGATGCATCGTTGGCAGACTCCACCAGATCTGTTTATGAGATCGCTTAATTCGAAGACGACATAAAGGAATGCTGATGCATAAATATCTTGAATTAACTCACCATCATGCCTGATGGCGCTCCACACCCTTCTATTTTGACACACAGCTTTCGCCTTATCCACGTTCAGCTTGTCGATTGTTAAGGCTCTTGAAGAAATAGCCCGTCTTTCGTGTACTTAACCTAGTCATGCCAATTGTTTCCCGGCCACCTTCTATTTCTATGTCAACACGTGCGTCATATAGTTTTTTTTTTACCATTATCTTCTTATTCATTTTCGCTCAACCATATATTGAAAAACATGCCCTTTTATCAGGCGAACTAATGAAACAGATGCGCAATGCTTTATCAGTAAAGACACTATTGCGATGTACTGTAAATATACCTATAATTATATAATTCAGTACAATATATTTCATTCTTTGCATCATTTTTCTTTCTCCTTCATGAATCTTGTATACCTTAGTTAAAAATTAATGTCGAATTACGTTAGTGGGTAGGTACCGATAATTAAAGGTTTGTATTCTTTAATTCCTACGTTCCCAGCAGACAGCCAGAGATATATTAACCCTCTGGCCGACGCGGCGAAATCTCTGGGGGCCGAGAGATGTCGCCTAATGTACTGGCATTTTTTTCCACCCCTAAGACATTAACATACCGGGGGTACTTCTCGGCATTATCGCAGCCCCAAAAGGCACGAAATCGACCGAAAAAAACGCCAATTGTATAATTCCTACCGGCAATTACGTATTAATTAAAGAAAATCGGCGGTTTAAAGGCGGTTTTGATATTTTGTAGAAAGGACTGATGAATACTTTTGTGAGATAATTTGTGTTTTTTCTTTTTGTATTTCTTGTCGGCATTTAATTTATTGCAGAATGTTCGCAAGATTTGTGAAAATAAAATAAGGCTTTCATGTCTCATAATATAATCACCAATCCTGTATATATTTAATGTTTTTTTTACGCATTTGTATAATCCTCGTCGGTGAATAAACAGATTCTTAATACCAGTAACATTCTTGTACTCGTACACACAATTATATTCAAATATTGTCAAATTAATTTATTTTCATACTTTATTAACATTGATTTTTTAATAAATTAACAATATAAAAAATACTATTTTCTCATCATTATTCAAGGGCTATTTCTTGAAGTGTAAAAAATGTGTTACAAAATTTTGTAACTCTGTTTTCGTGTTTTTTTTTACTGCGTAAACCTCTGAAAACGAAAAATACATCGTGTTTTTATAAGCAAATTCTCTTTACTGTTTTGCACATAATATTAGAAATTCACTTTGATAGAATATAATTTCCGCAGCCATTTTAGATCTTTCTATCGAATTTTATAAAAAATCAATTTTAATCCTTTATTTATTATTTATGAAGATATGTTTGATTTTCTCATATAAATTTTCAAACAAATTTCCCAAATGAATCCCAGAGACACATTTCTATTTTCTTTAAAGTGAAATGAAAAACATAATTTATATATTTAGATATTTTTCACAAAAAAACACTTACATGGGAGCACATACTTTTTTTTTCAGTAATATTATTTTTAGTTTTTACTCTAAGAATCTTTATTTTTCTCTATGTGTTCTTTTTGGAATGACATTATTATAGAAAATTTCAGTCAATTTCTAAGGCCTTTGAAAGGTTTCCTTGTGTTTAGTTCAGATTGAGAAAGGGTCTTCGCGTAAGTCCCGATAATCCACCGTTTTTACGAAGGACGCAGAGCACATGTTGACAATATTCCCCAATTAATTTCTTCGGGTGTCGCGCAGGGATCTCAAGTTGTCATCACAGATCACGAGGCTTGGATGAATTTGAAAAATTATTTTTTAATTTACGACCCATACGTATGTGTGACTCTGGCGTATAGAAAGAACGCCCGGCTTTATGTCGCAAAGAAAAATATTTAATAATAGTTGAATGACATATAAAAGTTTTTGCAATGTGTGACTGGATAATTTTACAAAATTATCGATTGTAGACCTGTTTCCATCTAAGAAAGACAATCGAATTAGTATACGTGTGTTGCAAATTAGAAGTGAATGCAATGCTGGCTGTAGTGTGGTAGATAGAATAAAGAAAGGAGTGCTGAGATGATTTAGTCATGTGGAACGTATGAATGAGGAAAGGATGGTTAAGAAAATATATGAGGCGAGTGTTGAAGGCAACAGGAATAGAGGGCGTCCGCGAAAGACCTGGCATGATCAGGTACTACAAGTATTTGAGGATGGCCCTGTTAAAAGCCGCAACAACTGTAGAACGTGTATGAGAAGATGTATGAATGTGGCCGAAGCAAAAGTGGAGTGCCAGGATAGAAGAGTGTGGCGTTCAATCATCTCTGCCTACCCCTGCGGAGAAACGGCGTGATGGTTAGTTAGTACGTTAGTTAGTTAGTGTTGTTGTTCGTGTTGATGTGGTCATGTAGGGTATAAACACCAACACAACGAAAACGTGTGCCTCGTACGCATGGCTTATACATACCAATTCGATTCTTAAATGGTAAGAGGTCTACACATCATTCAATGTATTTAAAAAAATATATTTACATCATAAATACTTTAGATGATATTTATGAGGCATGCCCTATAAATATCATCTAAAGGCATATTATCTCAGATTTTGGCAAGAGCCTGCATATTTTAATATGTATAAATATGTAAAAATATAAATATGTATAATATAAATATGTATCCACAACTTTTGAAGTATCTTGGGCACGAGGAGACAGCGGCTGCGGGCTGACTTCTGTGCTGTTGTGGTGGTGGGAAGCCGCCGCGGAATCCAGTTGTACGCACCCAACCCATTTCGGCTAATTAGCGGCACCAACAAGTGATATTCTTGTTCGCAACCACAACCTGTAAAACTGTTCCAATAAATCGCAACTTCCAATAGTGAGTATCATTTGCGCCCTATATAGACTCGCTTCATTTTATTCTGCTGTACACATCCGTTCACACGCAGACACGAGAGAATTCTTCTGGACTCTTCTCTTCTTTTCGTTAACTCTTCGCGATTGCAGCGTTCTGTTTTCGAAGTATTGGGTGCCAGTGTGTACTATCGTTCTCCAATTAGGCCTACGTCATGCAGCTCGTTCCCCTTTGGTAGTCTAGTTTCAGACATTCTGACTACGGGATTTAAAGTTTTTTTTAAGGATAGTGGCTTGAAAACTCTGGCTTCTTCAAGCGCATTATTATGCGTTTATCTTGCAATTTAATTCGTAGCATACTTCTTAAACGGTCAATTAAATATCTGTTCGTTTATCGACGTATGTTTTTTTTTATAGAGAGGCAACAAGTTTCGAGAAATGGAGGATACGACTGAGTACCCACCCATACGAGTTTAAAAAAATGTATATAGGTTGACTTCCATGTGTTTACGTAGTCTGAAATTAATTGGAAACCGAGAGAAGGAAGTTGTTTGAACCGCTTAGAAAAACTCTGTGTGACAAGACTTAGTTATAAATCGTGTACAACTTGTATTACTCATCAAGTTTCTTTTTAAACTGTTTAATATGTCAGGGATCACAGACCCTCAAAATCTATTCCTAACAATATTTACAATATCCTATAAATATTTTGCACTCTTTTCATTACGACGTCTTGCCTTTCTGTAATTCGAGTTTTTTAAAATACCGAGTTACCCTCTTCAGTATTCTCGCCCTCTTCCCTCTCGCCGTCAGCTCTGGGAGACATTTGAAGGATGCTCTTTATTAAATCTTCACTGCAATATTAGGTAATTTATAGCGTTGTTTTGAGTTGCTAAGCATGAAGGAGCGCTGTTTAATGCAAACATAATTCGCTCCCCGGGCTAGTGGAATGTTTGGCTGTAATTACTTCGAATCCATCACCGTGGCCCACTTATTCGGAAGTCCCTCCAACTCTAAATTGTTAGGGTCACTTAAACACACCTGACCACCTCTGGTGGACTAAAGCAGGGGCGGCTGCGGGTCATTTGTCACCCGATATTGGCCATCTTGTTTACTATTATATTATGAAGCCAATTTGGAGTGAATTTGTCCATTAACTCGCGTTATATAAATTATTTTGGACGTTTGTGCGGCTGGTTTATGCGTTAGAGCTATGTCGTGCGACAGTTTATTTTATATGTAGTAGAGCTTTCGCACAATGGACACGGGCGTATAATTTCAATGTGGATCTGCAAGTGATTGATGAATACTATGCAGACTGGACCACAACGAATAAATCCGGTGATGAACTTTCGAGTCTCTTAGGCCGCTAAAGAAAAATATGCAAGAAGAGACTGACCGAAGTCTAACAAATTAAGCAACTCCGAAGAATTTGGTATAGCAAACGATGATAGTATGTTTCGACTATTGAAAATTCATCGTTAATGAACAGTTTTGTTCCTAATCCATTCCATTTCAAGGGATATATTTTTTTTGTAGTAGAGTAACATAAGGATGTATCGAAAAAAATCGGAACACCAGGACATTTTGTTAACTCTTTTTTTCACAGCTTTTGTCAACTTTTCGTGTCAACGCTTTCAACTCTAGTAGATTTTAGACGAAATTGAGTCTGTTACCAGGAACGCTTGGCTTATCTTGATTCCTGGATCTAGACCACGCTGCAGCACCGATTGTGGACTTCAAGTTTATCAATTATTCTGATATATACCTATACTATTTTATAGTAACTTAATTGCAGTTTAGACAACATCACTTGGTCACTTTTTGTTATCATGGCGTATTGAATATTACAATGTGTTTAGGTTTCAATTCTTTCATTGTACTTCACCTACAGTTTAAAGAATGCTCAAAATTTAGTTGATCAAGCACATGTCAAAGGAAATTTGATGTTTTCTAAACAGTTTTAATGAGAAAATCTTCAAAAAGTTATAATTTATATGTGAAAAAATATTTTTTTACCTATTGTCGTCCGGTTCTATAGTCATGAACTAGAAATTCAAATATGACTTTGAGACATTTTAAGTATTATTACTTCCTTTTAACTTTATATAATTTTTTTTTTTATTTGCATTTCTTGGGCATTCGTTATGTAAAAATTTTCAAACATTTGTTTGAAGTGTTCATTGATTTAATGTACATTTGATACTACTTCGCTACTGATTTTCATGCATTGTTTAAACTTGCTTTATATTGTTCTTCTTTATATGCTTATCCTATATTCGTCTTAGTAATTGTGTATTGCGCTTGACAGTTATTACTTTGCCGCGTTAATAGGTGGTGACATCAGCGATGTTAGCAAAGAAGCATCAGTTTTATTGTTTAAAATGAGGAAAACGTCATTTGTATCCAAGAAAGAGTTCAAATATATCTCATATTAGCGAGAAGATTTCGTCAAAGGTCACAAGATAATACTTTCCTCACAAACGCGAGGAGGACTCCTACTCTGTTGAGAGTACACCGACGATAAAAGTAGAGAGTCAGCGCTCAACACAATTGTTTAATATACAATATTTACCCCGCAAGCTGTGCACAGAGGTCCAGTCCAGCCCTGACCCGCCCGTGATAGAGCGGAGTGGTCCGCGCCGAGATTGGGCAATGAATAATTGATGCAAACCGGGGCAATCTGCCGGGGCAAACACGTCATGCCTTCTCCCTCGCGGGCGGCTTGCGGCGCCCGCACCGGCGCGAGGGAGACGGGGTATAATTGCTTCAGAGACAACGGTTAATATTGCAGTTGACGTATAGTCCGTCCGTCCGAGCTTGAGCCGGCGGTTAGTCCCCGTTAATGGTTAATGCATTTAGACCCGCTAGTGTTGCTGCGGTAAGCATTTTATCTCAGCTTTAATTACTTTAACTACCGCGCTTTATGATGCAAACCTTTTTAAATATTTTATCGCGTACACGGCGAGAGCAGCGGGAGTAGATGAGTCCCGGAACACGAACAATGCTCTCGTGTAGAGCCAATTGGATGAAGCCAAGATGGGCGGATATGTCAACCGTCCCATCAGACGGGAATACAATGGCGATCTCAAGGATATCAAGGACATCGACTATTGCAGCAGTGTACTATTTCTGGCTAAAGAAGAAGAATTCAAAATAAAAATACTACAAAATAAAGCACTTAGAATGATAGTAAAAAAATAGGTACACAAGAATCAAAGTGATTCTAGAAAATTTACAAATAATGACATTCAGACAAATAATTAATTTTAATATAGGTACTCTTATTTTTTCTTCTTTTGCGTGTTCATTTTATTTTTTATTGTTGTGTCCATTAATAATTTTATATATTATATAAATATATTATAATAATTTCGTTCTATGTCTGTCCGTAGCGTCCGTAACTTGCTGGAATGAAACTGGAATCACAACTTAAGATAATTAGGGTGTAACACGCAATCAACGCGTAACCAAATTATAGTGATTTTTCACGGGTGTACGGCTAGTTTATGTATAAAATTATTAATGGACGCTACAATTTTTAATTCTTAAGAAAAGAAAAAAAAACATGGAGATGGAATAAGATTACTTTTAAGAAGAAAAACAAGATGGTTAAATTAATCGTTCACAGTGGAATGAAATTGTATAGTAAACTACCGTGGGACATTAGGGATGAAGAAAATATATCAACTTTTAAGAGGAAACTAAAGAAACATGTGATTCTAATATTTGAATGAAATTTATATTGATTAAACATAATTCTCTATGTATAAGGAAGTATTAAATACTTAAAGAATGAAGAAATAAAAAAAAAGAATAAATGATCCTCTATTGTGACTCCGGTCATGGACTTCCAAATGTAATAACCGCCGTATAGGGATGCACTTCGAATGTATTGATAAGTTGGTGTATAATACGAATGACGGAAATATATTAGTGACCGTCATCCTACGATTGGCTGGAAAGCGAGACTGTCAGACCTCGGCATGGAATCGACAATCAAAGCGACAGTACGCTGGATTTGGTAGTGAAAAAATATTTTGAGTACATGATTAAATTACTGCTGCAAAAGTTTCACCTTTTTAAAAATAGCTTCACCTCGGCTTGTGATTTTTTGCGTTATTAAATTTACCATAAAAATTTAAAACTCTAAGGGTCGGTAGTTTTATAAGTGGTAATGGTACCTAATAGTTAAGCAAAAAGTAGTCTTTGAAGAAAAAGCGATTTTTCAAAATAAAAAGAAATTTTTTGCGTTTTCCTTTAATCATACAACTTGTTTTCTTAAAAATCTGTGCTCTCTATTATTACCATTACCAACGGTCAAACTTACATTTGTAATTTTATAATATGTTATATTTCAAGCAATGTAATTTCACCTTCGACACTTAATATTATTTTTATTTTTAAACCGAGAAAATAGTACCTACCTACATGGAACTTCTAGAATAAGAACCCCACCAGACCAGCAAGCAGGTTAAATTGCCACCCAATTTTGCTACGCATTTACAATATTTACGCAACATAAATAAAAGAGATATTAAAAAATGCAGGCATGAAAAATAATTATTTTATAAAATGATCTCGCCTTTTACATTATCAACCCCTTGAGTGCGGCTTTCAATTATGTAAATGATCCGTTGTGCTCCGCGCGCACGGGGTTATTATAACATGACACATGGCGACACCTCTCTATGGGGCTCCATAAGATAAAATTAATTCTTCCCCTCTGCTGGCGTCGTAACGGCAGGTGATACGGCAATTAGTAGGCTGTTTGTGTGTTGCCATATTTTAACGGAACCCGCAATCATTTTGTGCCCGCGGGGATGAGCAGAGAAGGTGTGCGGATTTATGTGAGGCGTATTTTGTACTGCACCATCTGTATTGGCATTTGGAATAGTACTATTTGGTAGCCCTAGAGTAAGGTTAGTTTAGTTAATTAAGACCTTGACATTCTGAAAATGTCTCCAGAGTACTGTGGCCTCTTAACCTCGGAAGGACCGCAATCTTGAATATGAGATCTTTTATTTATTTATTTGCCGAAAACTAACTGTACAAATAAAAATCTGCTTACACATTAAATAGTACACAGTATATTATATTAAATAGTACACAGTCTCTGTACTATTTAATTTACATTATATATTTAATAATAAATAAAGGAATGATCCATAGCCAAATGCTAATCATCTTTTGGCTATGGGTCATTCTATTGATATTAATAAGGGTTTAGAAATTTTACATACAAATTATACAGCATTACAGTTTGATAAATTATAAATTTTGAAAATTAGAAAAGTGTTCATAGTAAATTGAATATTATAAATAACCAGGCCATTTTTACAAATAGTTATCTTTTAAATTTGTTTTCGTGTTAGTAGGTAATTTTCCATATATAAATTTTATTTTTTGATTGTATAAAATTTGTAATTGTTTACTTCTATATTTGATTTTTAATTTGTCAGTATACATTGTAGTATCTTAACAAAGTGGCCATGGGCTCTGAAACATGTTGATATCTTTCAAGATATAAGTGGTGTAAACAAAGTTTATTTTTATTAATTATATTGGTAGTTTTTCATTTATTTTATCTCACTGATTTTTATTTTTGTATTTTAGTAGTAATTACCTATGATTAAAATTATTTTATACACCTCCATTTATTTTTTAGGAGTTTTCCATTATTATTATTATCATTTCATGCATTAATTATTTTCCTTTTGTTTCTTCTGAGAAACTTTTTTTCGAGATACCGTTGTACTACAATTTTTTTTTCCATAACGCATGTATTATTTGTGTTCACGGCTAATTCGGATACCAAGTCATTCTTACTGATGAGTTCTTTATTTACCAAATTTAGTTTCTTGTTAATTTAAATAAAATAATAATAATAATAAGTTTTTAAATAAAATTGAAATATCGACAATCCATGCTTATTCATTTAGATGAATACTTTAACATATCAGTCAACACAAAACTCTATTAATTGATATTTTTATATCTAATATATCCGTTTTCTTCAAATTTTCTTCTAAAAACGTGCCGAAAACTCACAGTTGGATTTTTATTTATAAGCGATTATAAATATTAGATTTCTGACGTCTCAATGGAATTTTTATTGCATAATACTAAATAATGAAAAGTCAAAATAGACATGAAATGTCAAAGGTATACTTTCCATCAAAAGATCTTTTAAGACAAATCTTAAAAAAATAGTCCACTTTTTAATCCGAATTTATTCTAAGCTGTCATTCCTTTGTTTATAAATAAATATTTTTCTCGTTAATTTTTTTTTACTTACTCATTCCCTCTTTTATCCGGGATTTGTTTACTTAAATTCTGAATTTATATTTTCATTGTGTATTTTATTTTGATATGACTTTTTTCACAATTTTTTTAATCAGTAGCTTGCTATATTATCTTTATTATATACAAAGTCTTTCTTCTCTAACTTCTCTCTTTCCCGCTAAATTTACGAAGTGTTTTTATTCAAGTACTTTTTTGCCCTTATTTTGTGTCCTCTTGCACACTGTCAGCCCACCTCTTCCTCGGTGTTCTTTAGGTAATTTCTGCCGGTCTTGATCACGATCTACTATGTTCGGCGGTCTGGCTTTCTTTCAACGAGGCCAGCCAATTGCATGCAGCTTTGGGATCTACATTATATATATTTTTTGCTGAATTTTATTTTCGCCCTTTATTTATATAAAGAGGTGATTTTTAACAATATATTCTATTTATTCCCGTATTTAGAAGCTTCTCTCACTTAATAACAGTTAGTTTTTTAAATTTATTAACTTATTACTTTTATATAATAACAAAGGTTCTATCTAAGTTACTGCTCTAAAAAAATTGCATCCTAGAGTATACATTCTGATATAAATGAATAATAAAAACCCACATTTTCGTAAAAAAAACGCCGATAGATGTATTTGCAGTGAATGTGCCGCCTTAACTATTTAAATTTTATTGTTTTTTCCAAATATATGTTTAAATAAAGGTCATGCTTCTTATTCTCACTGCACGCCTCTGGTCGTAATTTATTTTTGTGTTGTAAGGAAAACACACGTCGGATGACGCACATAACATGAGACGACTGACATAAATAAGAGCAATAATTAGAAAAAAAAATATATATTTATATTATTAATTAAATGAATATGTCACCACAAAAGTGACATATTCATTTGATTAAACTTTTCGAAGAACAGTTGTTCTTTCAAAAGAAAAACGAAAGATTAAAAAAGATTTATCATGAAATTGTTATACTTTTTATCTACATAAGGTTTGTGTTTTTGAAGTTTATTTTATATATGCAATATAAATTGTAGGTTTAATTTTACTATTTTTTTGTTTAATTGTACTACTTCATAATAAATAATACCGTGGTAAAATTATATTTTTATTCTTGATCCACTGTTACCGTACTCACTTCCAGGCTATTCATTATATCTTTCCCATAGATTTCAGATCATTGATTATACAGCATGCCAGCTCTTACCGTGCGATGTATACCATTGAATTCCATTTCCCGTGATGGGATGATACAACAGGGAACTGTGTACCGTGGTAATATGTAGGCAATATACTGGGCAATATAATGAAGACAAAATATTCCTGATAAATTGCCCCACCTGACTGATTTCTTTAAGGGCGTCTGTTTACTACAACATGGCTCGCTCCAGTAATCACATTATGCCTAATCAAATCATTTTATTAATTTGCTTCCCTTAACACTCGATCGCTCACCAATTCTGAATTCTCCAGAGTATTAATTAATTATTTAATAAATCAAGATTCGCAATTTCCGCGAACAGTGAAGATGTTTAATATAACAGACCAATAATAAAATTCTGAGATTATTTTTAATTAAATTAATTTCTGACCGTCTTTATGGATAGAAATATCTCTGAGGTTTGTAGGAAAAAATATTATTTCTATTAAGTAATCTTTTTGGCAAACTTGCACCCACATATTTATTTTGATTTGTATTTTTGGCAAACTTGCACCCACATATTTATTTTGATTTGTATCAAATATTTATCAGTATCAGAATTAATCTGACTATTTTCTTTACCCGGGAATATATTTATCAAACACTTAGAATCTTTTAATATAATAACTATGTAGTTAACTACCAGTTAAAAAGATTTCTGATATGCCCAAAGGTTTAAACCTTTTGAAATCACCATGCGATACATTTCTCAGACATGTTATTAGTACACCTCTGCTTAAAATATTTAGTAAATCATAGTAATAATATGATATTAAATAGAATCTTATACCTGTTTCATTGCTAGTAGTAAAAACTTCGGGAGAGTCTTCTTCATTCGGTGAATAGTAAATATTATTTGCCCTTTGGGTGAAATCTTGACAGTTTCGGAGATAAGCGACATTTTTTTTTCAATATTTCTGACTTAATTTCCATAGAACGTTGGACAATCACTACAGTTTTATTTTGATTTACACTAAATTGAAATTTGAAACGCACACACGTTGAGTTAAATTTGTCACAACTATAGTTTCGAGAGGAGCAGTCCTTTGTATCATCATGTGTAATTTTTAACTGAAGATGAAAGTTCTCCTCTCGAAACTGTAGTTGTGATAAATTTAACTCAATGTGTATGCATTACAAAGTTTAATTTAGTGTAATTCAAAATAATCATGTTGCACCACAAACTAACTGCCGTATCAATGAGTAATATCACTACAGAAACTTATTCGGAATATTTAAAATTCATTCACTTTAATATGAATCAAACAAAATGACAAAATACTTACAATAAAAATATTTTTCAAAGTTTTAATCATTCTATTTGATTTGTATCAAAGCGAGTCAATTTTTATACTCTTATAAACTACTTTCATGATAGTCTTACGTTTTAAAAGTAAGGAAATAATGAAAAAAATTCAAACTTTGTTGTCGCTTATCTCCGTTACTGTTAATTCTGACTTACAATTTGCTCAAGCGTAAATAATATTTTCTATTCAAAATTTAACTAAACAAACTCCCTCGATATTTTTTCTAATAGCTATGGGACACATTGTATATAATAAATATACATTTTATATTATATACTTATTATAGTCTACTTATATTTATAACAGTATGATACAAAATAATAATATTTATAGCAGTATCAACACCACAAATATAGTGTATAGGAAAAAAATATTTATTTTTTCTTGTTTATTTATTTCAAACATGAATTTGTATATAGGTATTCGATTATTTTTTCAATTCACTGCATCCTGTATACGGGTGCATTTCTCTGAGGTATTTTTTAACTAAATAGTACAGTGCTTACGTCGGTACTCCCGGAAGTTAGTTTCCCAACCTCATTAAACGCCGACGTTTGCCGTGTGTATTTTGTGAAACTTCCTTTTTCTAAGGGTGTTCTGAAACTCTTTGACCTGGAAGGGTAGAGTCGCATTCACGGGCTGCGCTTTATTCAAACTTTCGTCTTAAACCCTCTTCAACTTCCACAGCGTTGTTGTTTTTTTTTTTTCACTTCTACGTACGCAATATATTTTTAGTCATTATAAACGACGAGAATTTTCTGCGCACGCACTTGTTTTGTGCATGATTTCTAGGCTCTGTTTTGTATGTGTGTAACGCCTTTTGCTATGTCTTGTGAACCATATGAGTACAGTAATTACTCGTTTTCTGTTTTCAATGATGTCAACCTTACTGTATTTAGACATGAAATGAAAATATTATTGACTTGGGTACAATCTGTATACGTGTTTTGAAATGTTTTTAGAATTATTAAAATTTTATATTCAAAATATGTGATCTAAATTTATGAACGATATTAAGGGATGTTTGGTCAGAACACATTCGAAACGAAGAGGTTTTGAGCAGGGTGGGCGAAAAGAGGCGACTCCTGAACAGAATCGTCCAACAACGAGCGAATTGGTAGGCCATAACATAAGACACCCAGGCCTGCTTTTTAGCATCGTCGAGGGAAATATTGAAGGCAATAATCGTGAGGCCGCACGAGGTCAAGCTACATAGACCAGGTTATCGGAGATGTACGCTGTAGCACCTACCAAAAAAAAGAGGCTGGCAGATGACAGAGAGGCGTGAAGAGATTGATTGCTTGGTGCAGACCAATCCTAGGATAGTGAACCAAAAAAATTAAGGGATATAAAAGCAAAGGCAGGAATTTCCAAAAAATTTAACTCCAGCGAGGATTACTAATTTAAAATTTATCAAATTCTAGATTTTATGCCTCTTCTCTTCTTCTTCTTCTTTAGTCGTCATCTCTCCACTGCTGGATATAGGCCTCTCGCATGCCCTTCCATCCTTCCTTGTTATTTGCTAATTGTAGCCATTTCTTTCCCCCCACAGCGGTTATGTCGTCGGCCCATCTCTTTTGAGGTCTTCCGACGCCTCTTTTATTTACCCAAGGTCTCCACTTCAGAACTCTGGGAGTCCATCTTGTAGCATCCTGCCTTGCAACATGCCCTGCCCATCGCCATTTTAGTTTCGCTACACGATCCATGATATCCACTATCGACTACTCTAGTTCTGCGCCTAATTTCATCATTCTCTTAGGCTTATTCCAAGCATGGATCTCTCCATGTATCGTTGCGTGCATTTGAGCTTTTCTACACTTTTCTTTGTAAGGGTTAATGTCTCCACTCCATAAGATCACGATTCAAAAGCCTTTTTTTTAGGCTAATTGGGATCTCTTCGTTCTCGAAAATATGTTTGAGTTTGCCAAATGCAGCCCAGCTCATTCCTATTCGTCTTGGCATTTCCGCTGTTTGGTTTTATTTGTTCATTTTATCTTGCGTCCCAGGTATATATATTGTGTTTCCCATAAATTTATAAATGGTGTTTATATTTATATTATATAACACTACGAAACGATGTGCTTCATACGCATGGCTTACACATACTGATTCGTCATTATAATCAAAAAATTTAGTAAATAAATGACAAATTAGTTAAATTAAGAAAGTTCTTTAAAAATTGTATTCAATTTCAATTGTTCTACACTTATTATCTTAGGCCCGGTTGTTTCAAGTTCGATCAAAGTAAGCGGTCGATTAAAGCATAGATTTTTACGTTCTCCACCAATCAGACGATCCGTTTTCGTAAAAATCTATGCTTTAAAAGAACGCTTACTTTAATCCAACTTGAAACAACCGGCCCTAGCCGGATACATAGTTTCCCTGCTGCAGTGCAAGATATCCATCGGGTCGGGCGAGTGACGATAGCCGGTCTGCCCGACACAAAAACAGTCGTGAAATGTACGAAGGGCTAAGAGATATTATTACGATCGGTCCCCCCGCCCCCGCCCACTTGCGCCCGGCGTCCCTTTGCTGGGCGACATTAAAGGCCCGAGAATAATTAGTGAAATAATTCCTACCTTCCCTTTCGTCCGGGTATTTTACTGCCGGGTCAGTCGGACACGGTTTACGGCGCGGCTATAGGTCAAAGTTTGTGCCGCGAAAGCCGAAGCACGAATGCAAGATTCCTCGTGTAACGCCTTCTATCGAATTTCGGTGATTGGTAGTATGCTGATTTATCCTGTTTTTCTTCTTACGCCTTTCTTGCTGATTACGATTTTATATATCGCCGCACGGAACAACTCAGTCGAGTAACGCGTATACAAGTCCTTTAATGCAGCCATGAGATGCGGCGTATTCTTACGTTCTTTTACCACTTATTTTCCCCTGGATGATGAGTCGTTTAAGATCATATTTTGGTCCTCTCATAATATGTACAAGATACTACAGCTTTCTTGTCTTGATAGTTGGCACTTATCTTTTTTCCCATACGCCGGAGGACTTCATCATTCGTCACTCTATCCACCCAGAAAACTTTCAATATGCGCCTATAGATCCACATCTCAAAAGCCTCGACTTTGTGCATTAATTCATGGTTTAGTGTCCATGCCTCCGCCCCATATAATATAATGGCATAAATATAACACCGAATCATACGCATTCTAAGTTGTAGGCTTACATAGGTCACGGTTAGAAAATAACGATCTTATTCTGAGAAACGCACTTCTTGCCATCTCTATTCGAGCTTTTACTTCTTGAAATGGATCCCAGTTCTCATGCACCCATGCACCCAAGTACTTGTATTGTGTTGGTCTTTCTATTGATTCGGTTTTTATGGCTGTATTTGGCGTCGTAAGCGATCTCTTTGATGCTATTAACATTTTTTTTGCGAGTGTTCTTCTTCTTCAGGCCATACTTGTTACTTGCTTCATTCACGTTTTTTGCTAGCGTTTAATTGATCCTGTATACGATGTATAAGTCCTCTGACAATATAGCGACACTTTTAGAGTTTGCACACTTTGAAGTTACGTATCTATGGTATCTGAGTAGGAGTCAGCGACCGCCAGACTTACTGTATAGTATCAAACCTGAAATGTTTTCTGTAGATTACTGTAAAGAAGTTTGGATATTATGACATTAAAGTTGGGAGATTTTGGCAGATAACAGGTAATACAGGTACAAAAAAATTTAAAAGAAAAAAATTTAAATATAAGGTGCCAGGTAATATTGTTAAGTAGTGGCAGAAATAAAATATATGAAATTTAGATTTGTTGCTATAACGTAAGTGACATGATTGTTTATAGAGCTTCAAAGTGTGTGGCGGAAGAAATAACCTGCGAAAAGTGTCTGGAAATGATTAATATGAGTGTACACTTTTGTTCCTGTAAACATATTAAAAAATCAGGTTTGTTATTTTTACGATTTACTTACTCATTATTTGTACGTGTATAACCTATTATATACCAATATACCCCTCACTCAAACGTCATAATATCCAAACATTACTTACTATAGTGTGCTTATTTCAGATTTGATGCTATAACATAAGTCTGGCGGTCGCTGGTTCTTAGTCTACCACTTCAGTTGGCTTTTGTCTTTCTTCTTCACTTAGTTCTTCTACTTCAGTGGTCTCATGGGATTCTGAAGTCCATGATCGCAATGATTTTGCCGTTGTGTCTACTGGACACTCATCTACCTCGGTCTAATCTTACTCTCGGTCTTGATTCTCTTGGCTCTGTGCGTGTTACAGGACTTATAGGTTACACTACAATATTTGGGAATAATTGTAGAATCTAAATTATTATTTAAAAAATATGTCGTGTTAATAATTAAGAAAATATCAAAAAAGGAAAATTTTAAAAAGTAACATTTTGGGAAGAATAAGACAAATATTTACTCATGAAATAGCCATAATAATTTATAAATCAATAATTGCTTGTTACTTTCAATATTTTTCTTTTATTAAGTTATCAAATTCAACAAAACTGTGAGAATCATCATAAGAAGAAATAGGTGCTCTTAATTAAAAGAAAGAAGTTACCAGATTTAATTTGGCTCACCATAAAACAAAGACCTAAGCTAAGAACAATGATTTTCATATTTACAATTTAAAATGATAGAATCTCAAAATAATTTTTAAAAAACAAGCGCATATGATGTGTAACATTTGATATCTCACAATTAAAAATATCAATTGAGCAGCGACAGAAATTAACCTTAAAATTAAAAAAAAAAATTTAATCAAAATTAAATTATATAATTTTATATACGGCTGTCAGAAATATATAGTCGAATGAAATTGCGTGTGCATCTCCGGTGTCTAGTTTCTTGTTACGCATTTCCGTCCATTTTCACTAAATCACTGCCACAGATTGCAGCAAAGTAAGAGGAAAGATGTTACATATCAATAAAATTACGTATAACACAGATATTCACATCACAGAATAAAATATAATTCGTCTTCTTCTTCCTTTTAATAGATCTATTCGGTTTGTTCTCCAGAGGATAGCGGCACCTGTGAGTTGGGCTCCCAACTATCTTTCCATCTTTTGGGAGGTCTTCCGCGAGACTGATTAATGATAAAATTGTGTTATTAACTTAACAAAGACAAATTATTTTTTAAATTCTAAAAATTTACACATCCATATCAATCAGGTCCACGTTATCTTCCTCCCTTTTACCTTCTAAAGAGTGACATTGTTCCCGATATTCCGTGTTTTAATGTCTTTCATTGCTATGTTAGGTTATAGCATGGCAGTAAATCTTGCACAGGGGTTTATTATCGAATGTTTGCAAACTAGTTGCTTGCTCCAAAGTGCAACTCTAAGTTTCACACCCGTATACTTACATTGTATGTATGTGTACCTTTGAAAACCGAACCAATTTATATATGCACGTACCGCACTGCACCAAACAATTCCGTCCCATAGAAATATCCGGTTACGCACTTATAACATCATGGTTATCAATTTATAAGAGCCCAGTGTGGGCCCTGGCCTTGTCATTTATTTATTAATAATTTATTAATTATTCAATGTACAAAGTCACTTAACACGGATTTAATTTAACGCTATTCTTTAAATCACACTATTTCGTAATACGTCACACATATATTAACACTTTATCGCTGTATATTATACACTTTAACATTAATATATAGTACACTATATATTAATATTAAATTTTCGCTCATTGAGTCGTACTAATTTATTTCGACACTTAATTCTCTCGATTATTTCGCTTTATCTATCGCTTCGATTATCTCACGACTGGCCACCTTGGTCTTGCGGCTGACTTCGCACCGAGCGAGCTGTCAAAACACAATTACTCTCGCGCCGCGGCGTAGTCCTGGTATTTGTAACCGGATGTTGTTATTTTTGAGCTTACTAGATTATTCTAGCGCTTAGTAGAAGGCTCTCGTTGCTTCTAGGCTGTCTTAGTATTTTGTAGACGGTTCTCGTAGTTCGTAGACAATTGTACACCGTTCTAGATCCTTCGATAGTGTTGTGATGTATGTATTAGAAGGGATTCGGACGCTGCGCTATTCCTTCAGCTTGCCATTCGGTAAAGGTATTTTGTACTCAGTATCCTGTTAATGTCTTATTAATAAAAAAATCAAGTAGAACGTTTTGTCGACAACCTTGTGCGTGTTATGTCTTTAAACCAGGCGCGAAACCGCGGTCCGCAAACCTGACCAAGCCGAGGGTTTTCTGAATTGTCCCTTCGGGCCGAGCGAATAAATTTTATTATATTTGTATAATTATTTGTGCGACGCGTATCGCAGGGCGGGAGTCCGTATTCAAATTTTAATTAGTTTTTACTGCTCCGCTGTTGTTTGGGCGTCAAATTTTATGATAACTATTCAGGATCTAAGTTATGACGCTCACGCTTTGTTGCTGGAACGCTTTTTGTGAATAATGACGCTTCTCGAATAACCGGCTGGGGGTTCGATGTGTGCTGACAGAGACACAAAAGTCGCAGGGGAGAATATTTGTGGGGTACAAAAGCAAAGGCAGCAATATCCAAAAAAAATAATTAATGCGGTCATCGAGGATTACTAATTTATAATGTACTGAATTTAAGATTTTATAAGAAGCCTATAAATTTATAGGAAACATGAGTTTGGAAGGAAATCAGTAATTCTCGGTGACTGCATTCAAAACATTTCTTATATAATTTTTTGATATTGATTATATACTCTTCTCCCTGCTCCTCTATCCTGGTTCATCCAGGGTCGGGCCTCCTTGTACGAAGGCGCCAGGATCTTTTTTCCTGGGTTATCACAGTGGGAACATCTTGTGATATTGATTATATACTAAATATAATAAACCTTTGATTTTATACCCCACATATGGGGTATAAAAGCAAAGCCAATATATCCAAAAAAAAATTGTTTTGCAATCACCGAGGATTATTAATTTTAAATGTACTGAATTCTACATTTTATGTATTCATCCCTTCAAAACTCATGTTTTATATAAATTTATAGGCTATATTTCTTGTCTAGAATTCAATACATTATAAATTAGTTATTCTCGATGACTGCATTCAGTTTTTATTTTATGTAACACATATGTAATGTGGTTTGCTTTGAATGATACAGAACGCTTTTTATTTCTTTTTATATTTTATCGCTATCTTCTATTTAATGTGAGACATTAAATAACCCTTTTTGGATTCAAATGACATATTCCTTGACTCATTGCTAACTCTGCTCGTGTCTCTTAAAAATGTCGCAAAATTATACTACTTGTTTTATTTTAAATTAAGATATAGTGACATTGGAACGCTTAGATATCACCTGACATTTTTGTACGCATTTCCATTTTGTATCAAAATTCTGGCAATAACTTCATTGTAATTAATTGTGTTTTTGCTTGTTTAATTTATAGTTTCGCATATAACACGAAAACAAAGTTATATTTTGATATTTAGTAATAAACTCGTTTTTTTTTCTTTTCTTTTTTTACCCTTCAACAGGCCAAGAAGCCCAATTACAGAAGTGAAACACATCACAAAACACCTAGGCCCGAACACAGAGTCAATACTTAAACGATTATAGGTTGAAGTACGGTATAAAAGTGTTATTTTGTACTGCTAATTACGATTTTAAGGCGTACTTAAACCTTTAAATAATTTAACATTGTCTCTGTATTCCGGCCACTGTCCTGAGTAAATCACGCAGATTAATTGTGACCTCACCGGGAAACGAACCCGAAACCCTCGGTGTGGGAAACTACTGTCGTGCCCATTAAGCTACGAGGGCCCTTTACTTTATATGCGTTCATTTTATGTCTCTTCATAATATATGAACATTGTTGAATACATTTAATATATTAATATATACAGAATAGCTTGTTGGTCTTGTGGTTAGGAGTCTCGTCTCGTGATCCAAAGGTCGCGGGTTCGAACTTCACTCCAGACCAGCAAGTTAGTCCTATTTTCATAGCACAAGCACATAGCACATTTAGCTTAGTTTGAAAATAGTAAGAACATTGATGTGACACGTATTCCGTGTTCGCATCTCTATTTTAAAAAAAAGTTGAACACCCAAACCATGTGGGTGGACCACAGACGAACAAAATAAATATACATGAACTAATGTAAATTCCTAGTCCACAATTTGGCACCACGTCTGGTTTCAATGCGCCTCATTTAAAAATTACTCCGAGCTTTTAATTTTCAAAGAATAATGAATAACTCAAATCATATATTTAAAAAATTAAATTTATTAGATTATGCTTTAAGAGGCTTTGTGTGGAGCAAAATTTTAATAAATACCTCTATTGTAAAAAAATACGTCTTCTTTACAAGGTGATTTAATTATGCTAAAATATTACTTTAAATGTAGTAAAAGTGTGTCTTAGATATACGCGAGTGGATATTCTTTGGCTGAGATCCAATCCCCTATCTTACTAATTTAGTTTTTTGTATATATTCTTTACTCTTTGGTACAGACTAATATTTACGTTTTTCATCTCGTATTTAAAAATACTTTCATTACCTCCCCCATAAACCTCTTTCAAACGATTCCTTTCTTCCCCTGTAATACCCAGAATGGGGTTTAAGTTGATATTTCCAAGATATCCCTAATTACCAAATTCAAAGTACGGCTCTCGTCAGAAAAGACGCTAATCTCCCGTTGATGCGTAATTTGCCCGCGGTAAATATGTAAATTACTCAGATTTTCCCTTCAGAAAGTTAAACAAAGAAAAATCAAGCCCTGATTGAAAGTATCGATTTGATTACAACGTTAATTCGATAAAAATACCTGAAAACGACGACATAATATAAAATGTCGCAGAAAAATAAAGAAGAAAGCGCGGGAAGGAAAAGAGAACAATAAAAGAAAAGAGTATCCTAATTGACACTTAACTCTATAATAATCCACCCGTCTCGCTCCATCACACCCGCCGCCCCGTCAGCGCGACAGAGACGTCCCGCCACGGAAAATGAAGTTGAAAATTAACGACGTGTCTGACGAAGTATTTGCATTTCGCTCGAGCTCGTTGGTGTCGCTATTAAGAGAGAGCGAGAGGCTCATTTACTCTTTAAGGTTAAGTTTTCGAGGTGGATAAATGTTATATCCGTGGCTTCGGAGAGATCCCCATTCGGGGAGCGGGCGATCCGCGCGGCGTAGAAGCGAGTTTGTACGGATAAACCGGGGACTAAGGCGGCGTTAGCGGCCACCTTGAATGCGGCGCGCGCCAAGACGGCACTTGAATATCGAATAAGGGAGCTGTTCCATATTCAAATTTCATAAAGAGCGGGAAATTCTCCCGCGGAAATTCGCTTTATATTATAATTTACTCAAAAAAACGTTTCTTCGGCGAAATTCTGCTTTGTTTTAAAATGTAAATATATATTAGTGCGGACTTTCGGAGTAATTTATTCGGTTTTAATTCTTATTGAGGCAATGAATTTTAATATAAAAATCTTTGTTTTTTGCCTAGAGCGCAAACAAAGTGAGATTTACGACTTGTCTCGCATTTTTGTCCATTTAATTTTGAATTTATCAGACTTCATTCATATTCAGCGACATTTTGTGGCCTGTACACTGTACAGCCCTTGCGCTCTTGTGTTTATCTGGACCGAATTTTGGGTAATTGTCTGCTGGGTTGGTACTAATGCGAGTAATTAAAATAACAAGTACGATTTCTTATCTGTTTTTGGTATTTTATTACATAATTGCTGGTGTTACTTGTAGTAAAATCAACGCTTACTTTTGTCAGGGACTATGCTATGTTCAAGATTTTATCTGAATTCCTTAAAAAAACACATATAATTTTACTCACGAAAGAAGAAGGGAGACAATTTTTTTTCAATGGAAAAAATAATAAAAACAGTAATATTCAAGGGACCCTTCTGTATTGCGTTTTTCTATTTTTCAAAAGTTACGCCTCTGGCCTGTGGGATCGCCAAAACTGAATTAAAGTGTAAAAATTTCTCTTAAGCTTTTCATTGTTGAAATTGGCATATTCAATAAGTACAATATTTAACTACGATTGTATTTTATCAAACATTTACCATCTTTTAAACATTAAGCTTATTTAATTTTTAAAAAGATGCCTCTTATTACGCTAAAAGCGTGTCTAGCCGGCAGATTTTTATTTTCAATTTATTTGGATTTTAAATATTTTTAGGCGGGTCATCCTGAACATGGGATGTTATTGCCAATTACCTGTCAATATTATTTGAAAATAAATATAAATCGTGGAAAAGTTTGGTAACTCTTCAAGCAAGACAGAGCATTCTGAGTTTGTGAGTTATGACATTTCTAATGCTCAAAAACACATTAAAAAACTAGTGTGTGCTCCTGTGCTATCCAATGCTGGTTTGAAAATTATTAAAAACATTTAAATTATGACTACAACATTAAATTTTTTAAATCATACTTAATATGTAAAAAAAAATATTATTTTCATATTACGTAACTACTGAAAATCCCAATTATAATTTATTTATTTATTTATTGAGGAATCTTAACAGTTTTTTAAACATATAATGTAAAAGCAAAGTGTTCATTTCATAGACCAATTAAAAAGATTCACAGATTTTAAAAACAAAGTTAGATAAGATATTATTAAGTTAATTATTTTGAATTAATTCATTAAGCAATAAATAATGTTAAGACTGAATAATGGTGAGTGATTGAATGTGAAAAAAGAAAAGTTATATTAAGAAATTAGTTAAATAACGGGAGAAAAGAAATGAGGAGGTAGTAGTAGTCAGGACAGAGGTGAAAAAAGAGAAGATTAAACATAGTGAGTGATTAGTTGAAGTCGATTTAGTACATGTAATCTAAAGCATTCTTTTAAATTCAGTAAGACCAATGTAATCTAAAGCATTCTTTTAAATTCAGTAAGACCAATGTTGAAGAGGTCAATATTATACAATTATTATTGAAAGCTTTGCATGCGCGATATAAAAACGTATTTTGTATATGCGATGCTCCATTTCTCGGAACATGGAAGAGCACGTTTTGTCGGGTACGTCTGCAGGGAACATGAAAAGAGATTAAGTCCAGTTGATTGGGACAGTCGAGATATCCTCTCAGTAGTTTAAATAATAGTATTAGATCAGCACGTGCTCTTAGCTGTTACAGATTTTTTATGTTGTGGAAATGTTGTGCTTCGTAATCAAAAGATAAGTTTAATTTAGTGTTGAGGTGGCCTGTCCTGTCCGTCCATCCACCTGTCCATCCGTCTTTATTCAATTTTGGATAGAAAATATTCTTTATATTTTGGATGAAATGTCGACGGTCTCTTGGTGTTTTAGCTACCAACTATGAGACATGTCGTATATCTGTGAATATAATAAAATAATTTTAAATTTATTAAATTGTTTTTTAATTTTTAAATATGTATGTCTGAATTCCGCTGTGCAGCTCTGCGGTAGAGCCTGCAGTCCGCCATCTTCACCGCTGTCGCCTCCCCAAGTAGTACAGGGCGCGGATCATATTCCATCTTTCATCCCCAATTTCGCGTCGATTCAGGCGAAAAGCCCGCGAAAAATTGGCGGTAAACCGCCCGCGTCCCCCGCCCCCTGCCGCCCCCGCGCCTGCCGCCCGCCCGGCGGAAGCGCCCGCGGCCGGAAGTCCCGCGGCAACCGGAAGTCAGGTTGGAGAAAGCGCGGGAAATTGAACGCTGTCTGTGTGTCGTTCATCTTGCAAAATGCGATAAATTCTTATTGATATTATTTCTCGGCTCAATAATGCTTTTTGGCCATATTTTCATTCCGAGAAATTTACTATTTTGTTTCTCGTTTTCGCCGAATCGTAAATCACGCCATTTGCTCGCAAGTGTATCGCTATCCGAGGAATTCAAAAACTGGATAACGCTTTCTGTTTATTTACAAAAAAATGTTCACAATTTTTACTCTACCTTTGAGCAGGGCATCCTAAGACTCTTTATTCTGATGGTTAAAAGACTGATGTCCATGTTACTCTAAACAAATTCTGCTGGTCTGTGAAATCTAATCCGACTGGTATCCGGACAAACCAAAAATAATTTGCGTATCAGACATGAGCACTAACTTAAGAGGATGAGCCTGCTTTGTGGACCTGCGGACCTCTACTGCGCGCTCACTGACTTTCCATGTGTTGTAACATAATATACTTCATCTTGAGGAGGCAATGACGAACCAGAGATTTTATAGTTAATTAGTGATGACGTTAATCTAACTTATACATGGGCAGTTTTCAACATCTTGTTAATCGCTTAGTTATCGAGTACATGATGTTCAGAGCCGATGATTATTCTCGTTACTCAGGTGTTATTTACCAGATTTATTGCATTAATATTACAACGATGTTAAATGATATTTGCTTGTTTCGCGACGATAGCTCGTTCACACGCTTCCGCCCGCGCATCAATCGTCGCATGCGACCGACATACATACACACACACATACCGAAATATACTACAATTTACAACTCATCGATTTCTAAAAAGATATTATATGGCGACACTATTTTCACAGGCCCATGTATTAGAACGACAAAAACTTGTAATAAATGAAGACTATATCTGTAGAGAAAATCAATAAAGCTTTATAAATACACACATACGGAAATTTTGTTTTGTTTCATATAAAATAAACGTATTTTTTAATCTATACATTTTTTCTTTCCAGGTAAGTCGTCCGAGCATTTGTTTTATGGAAAGATTGGTTAAAGCATGACCCATTTTGCTTTACAAAAAAACATCCGAGGGTATTCTAGTCTATTTAGGTAAGCAATTTTGTTTCTTTCTTCTATCTATTACAAATTTTATAAACACAATTTTAATACGATGTATCGTAGAAATTGAACCAAAGCGTTTGATTTTATTCAATTATTTTTTGTTATAGAATGAGACAAAATCTATGAAAATACTTTTTCGTAGACTTTTCAACATAAATTCATAAACATACATTTTCGTAGACTTTTAAACATAAATTCAATCGTTGTCAGTAATCATAAAGACGCAATAAAATTGTTAGAACTGCAGTCTGATTGAGCGAATGGCATAAAAAAGCACAATCCTACATTAATTTATTTTTTTATTTTTATTTAAAAAAATTTTACAAATACATTTTTTTTTAAAAAATAGAGCTAGTTACATATGTTGGATTTTTCTCTTCTACATGAGTGATATAGACTCGTGTGTAGAAGAGGAGTATCTTTACATTTTACATTTACAGATAATAAAATGATAAAATGTACATATTCATCTTTTTATATGTATAGACAATTTAGTTATAATTGGTAAATAATAGGTACATATATATAATAATAAGTAAGCAATAAGTAAAGTAATAAATAAAGTAATAAGTAAGTATAATAAGTAAGTGATATATAATATTAAGTAATAGGTACATATATAATAAAATAAAAAAATAATTATTTATGAAGGTATTTTTTCACGTTTTTTTTAAATGCCTCATAATTACCCTCAGTCCTCAATTCAACAGGTAATTCATTGAACCATTTCACACCTCTGAATGTGTAGTGATGCTGAGCAGTTGTGGTATGTATCATGGGATATGTAATTTACCAAGTGTTACATTTCTGCTACTTGACACTCTTTGGGTCAGCTCGTTATCACTACGAAAACCTTTATATAGTTGAAATATGCAATTAATAGAACTGATTATTATGTAATTTAAAGGCAATGGTTATTTAAAATTAATATTGTGATTTTCCTGTTAGTATCCTCAAACCTACTCAATACCCGCAACAACGATGGTGCATTCAGTAATATGCGTAATATAATGTACATTAGAATTCTGTTGGAGGGTTGGGTACTCGAAGACTCGACATGGCGCAATCAAGACCCAATCTGTCTTCATAGAATATATTTTGCTCTGTATTCTTATTAAAAAATCATTCATTTAAATATTGGTAATTGTATATATGACACTATTATATTCGACAACAATTTGGGAAGCAAACGGGAGCAATATGCCTAATTTAGAACAAATATTTTTAAACAATTATGAAAATGTAATGTATTATAATTTCTGTATGAAAAAATTCACTAGATTTAATTGAATCAATCAGTGGCTCCTCACAGTACTGCTTGGCCACTGATGATAATTAACCGCAGACTAATTCATAATTGAATAACTGCTCACGCATCCGGAGCATTTCTTTTTATAGCTTCATCTGTATGTACCTAATTTACTAGTCTCTGGTATGGTCTTTGGACTTTTGGTTGTATAGAAAGTTTGGCTCTAATGTCTTTTAGATCCATGGCGAACTGTTTATTAAAAAAAGGTGTTTTTATAATTAAATGAAAAAAATGCATAATTTTAATGCTTTCCCGGTTCAATATTATGTATAATTTAATATCGCACTTTTTAAAGCGTAGCAAAATACTACCTAAATATGAAACAAAGCACAATACAGCAAAATATTTTAGTCAATCATTTTAAACAAAATTAAACTGATTTTGTAAAACTTATGAATCATTATTGTATTATCAGCCGCAATATGTCTCTCTGCCAAATTTTAGGCAATCCGATGGGCCAAATTTCTCTTTGGCATTCTCTCATAGATCTTACGGAGTGGTCCGACATTTTACATATCCTGCACATTTTAGATTAACCCAACAAACTTGAATATTTCTATAATGTTTCATAAATACTAAATATCGTCGCTGTATATATAATTAATCCTATGTGACGTTTTAGTACATTCTGAGATAAACGAGTGAAACTGTTTTAAAAAAAATAATTGCACGGACTAGATTTATGAAAAATATTTATATAATTACTAGGCAGACTATCCAGATGAACGGCACTGTTTTTTTTTAGTATATCTCCAGTATTTATATGAAAAATGACAAATTGATTTGTTCATCTCGGAATGTATTAAACGGCACATAGGCTTTATTATATATACAGTGACGATATCTTCTTCTTGTGGAACTGGAGATCGTCCTTCATCATGGCATTCTTGACTCAGAATTGCTGGGTCTACCGCAAGTTTCTCAGGCAAGAGATGCGGTGTCTTGCTATTTTAGCTATTTTAGCATTAATTGGTACTTGCGTGATCAATTGTGTACTCTCATATTTAGTATTATTCACAATGTTTTTGAGTAGTTATTTTCTTAATCCACTTATCATAAGCAAGCTGCTCAAGAAATTTTCAGTAGGCACACATATCGAATTCTTCGATCAGGCACGCTGTTTCGTGCATCAGCGTAAATACTTCCATACCATAGAGGAGAGTTAAAAATATAAAATTGAATCGAAGATCTAAAGACGACTCCTCACCACGTACATTTTCATTTGTAGACTCAAGCAGGAAACGGAAAATTTAGTCAACTGGAACGACCATTGCACTTCGATGTCGGCCAACTGACATATTTTTACCATTCTAAGAGCGTTGATTTAATGGCTCAAAGTAAGTAAAATGAAACCCTGAATCCATCCTAAAATAAACATTTATCGATAAAATTTCTATTCAATCCAAAATTATGATCAGGAGTTGTACAAGAACTTGTAAAGACCATAATACAAAGCTATATGTATATTTCACAGTTTTTATTTGTTTTTTCAAATATTTTTATCATTGCATTTCAGGTTTCAAAAGAACGATTAACATTTTAATACTTACAACATAAAAACAAACAAAAATATACATTTACTATAATCTAGTGCAAATATATAACACATCCAATATTACATTAGAGGAAGTTATTAGCATGCATATAGTTTATAATATAGACTGTATTTCACAATTAACACTCATATTCTATGCATTCATTACAGGTATTTTATGGTCTTCACCATAGTGAATACTTAGTATTAGCCTGTATTTATATAATTTGTTAATATTCATTAGTTTTGATTCCAAAAAAATGTCTTTTGCTTCTTTTCTAGATGAGTTTTACTTTATTTTTTAGATAAGATACATTTAATTTTACGCTTTTATAGACTTTGGATTTGTTTTGTGTATATTAAATATGTATTTCAATTGGGGGTTCTGTACATACCTACTGTTAAGGGTCCATTCAAAGAAATTGCCAAGTCAAATTGACTCAAGTCAGACAAAAAAGGTTTGCATGTTTAGAAAGGCACTTTTCCTTTTTTCTATTCTTGTTTCTATTTCTAATACTCTACTTTCTACTTCAAAAGTATCACTATCAATTTGGCTGATTTTTCAGCATTATTCTGTAAAACTATATGTATAGCTCATTTGGAAAAGTAGTCTTTAGGTTTCTGGTTAATGTCCTGTTGAAAGTTTTTGTTTAAAATAAAGATTTGCGTTTGCATTTTTTCACTTATGTAGTAAATGTATATTTTTTTGTTCCTTTTTCAGCAAAAAAATTAATTATTCTTTTCATCATATTAAAACACATTCCTATTTTTATTATCTGCTGAACATATTCCCGGGGCTTTTACGATTCTGCTGGATTGTGAGCTGAGCTTTATCCACTGCGCGGTAATAATTCAGGCGTTCCCTACAGCCAAACAGGATTATTCACACGTCGCCTTTTTATTTTGGCGCTTGACTCATTTTCCTCTTTTAAAGGGAATACATTCGTTATTTGAATGCCGTGTACGTTGCGGAGGAAATTGGATAGAATTGGAGGCTTAGCCGAAAAGAGAAGCGAAATAAACACAGCATTCAGCAAAATGTTTTCATGTCACCGGCATCGCGTCGTAAAATTTTTAACGCGGATAGTCCTAAAACGGAACATCAATTCGATACATCTGAGACGGCAAATGGTGCAATCAAATTAGAACCAGAAATTGGTCAAATACCTGGGCTCCACCATCAAAAGAGATGCAAGGGTAATTGCAAATACAACGCCATAGATAAGATAATTGAACCAGGATTTTTCTTCGAGGTTCTAATTTTATTACTTAGTTTCCTACTTAGTTAACTTGTTCATTGAGTGAACAGTGCACATTGTTAACGCTCATGGAAGAAGGGGATTGCCACGCGCCGCGACAAGTTCGTCTGCATGCGCAAGCTGTCATACTGCTCGCATATTAGATTACACTCCGAAACTGTAATACGACGCCTCGTGAAACAAAGCATCATTGTCTTATCTAATGTGATGTTTATGTTATACTTGCCGTAAACCCGTGATAAATCACGTTACATAATAATAATTAATTACGAGCTGATTGACGTGTCGCACTCGGGCGCCATGGCCTCATTAGCGGCTAGTTATCATCAGTGTTATTTGTTGTAATTCCAGTATAATTCCAGTGATTTACGGACAGTTAGACATTTGAAATTAGAATAATTTATTGAAATCTTACTTAATTATTACATTTTTTTAAATTAACAAAAATCAGACATCATCGCAGATAAATTAAAGTAGTAGTAAATTAGGTAGTATAAAGAAGGGAAAAAAACAAACATTTTTTTATGATCGTATGTAATGTATTCACAATATACTAAAACTGTATAATATGTAGGTAATGCTTGGCTTGTAAATATGAATGAACGTCAAATGTGAACATTTTTATAAATAAAAATTGCGACATACGTTCTAAAACGAGCACAGACGTCACAGATGCTAAATATTTTTCTTTTTTTTTCTTTTTTAACTTCTGCTACGTAACATTATCACGATTCTTGGCCGTTTACTATCATCTGTTGGATAAATGCCTCCGTAAGTATACCTTACTTTTCGCCGTTAATTACATCCACTCCGTACAATGGTACGTAAAATATGTACATAGTGTCATTCTCATATGTAAATCAAAATTTATATCTTGACTGTGTAATATTGTCTTTATTCATATCAATTTAACTCGAGTTTGCTCAATATTTTTAATTAGGACAGAAATAAATGTTTTTTGATTTTGACTATTTTTTCATACTGTGTACTAGTTTAACTTTAGGTTTGAAAACAGTTTTTCTTACATAAATGACGCGTGTACATTCTTTGTGGTTCGAAAATATTACATTTTAGTATAAAAATCAGTATTTTTCCAATTTCGTCAATTATTTATTATTGTCATAAAGCTTCATCCTTCCAAGAAGGTCCCGTACATCATTCTACCATCATAATTCTTACTGTCCGTTACTTCCGACATGTAACGTGATTATCCGATTCGTCCCAACTTCCCCGAAACGACCCCAAATCTTCTCCCCTCCCGCTCGGAGCTTCGCGACCGCCCATTAAGCGAACACCTGTTAGGGGAAGATGACGTCAAACGGTACCCCGTGGGACTTTGTGCATTTTTAATGGTATTTTTATCTTGTTACGTAGTCTAGGGGTTTATTTATGGGATTCGCCGGTCAAAGAGATGCGGTGGAATATGCTACGAAGGTAATATATTTTGGCAGGTACGCAAAGAAGTTTTCTGAAACGGAGTTTTTCGGAGATTTTTGAAGAAACGTTTCCCACAGAAATGTACTTTGTAAGTAAATTTTTAAAATGTGAATAGCAGGCGCAGCAGTCATTACGCTGGAGCGTGTATTTATTTTATAGAATATTATGATGTATTTAAATCTCAATAATTATGATTGAAATATTACGAGAAAATATTATTTCGGTTTATTTTATAGAAATTGACTGCATGTCGCTGATCGTTCATAATTAAACCAAAATCATTTTTACATAGTGACAAAAGTTTAAAGTTTTAGTAACAAGTTTTGGTAACAAGCAAGGACAAGCGCACGTCTGACATTCATAAAATGTCAGATATACATGCTAAAATCTTATTTAAAAAATATATAGAAAAGAAAATTATAATAAAAGATTGTGATTTCAAAATAGGCTTAACTTGTTTGGATCACTAAGCGAGTGTCTGAACCATTAGACCAACATGCCTATCAAATAATAATAATATAATACTTACATAAAAAGTACTCACGAAGCCATCCAAAGAATTGTGTATGGACTATCCAGCATTCAGTTACAGATTTGTTGAGAATTTTCCATTGGGAACCTTTTCTACAAATCGTTTATCTTTCTGCTTCCGTTAAAACTAACTAAACAAAACAACTTTTTTTCTATTGCATGTTCTAATTTTATGGAATGAAGATTTATATGGGAGATTCTTCATTGCTGGTTTAGATGATTTATATCCATGATTTCTTTAAGCCTCGTTATAAATCCATCGAACGGTGTTACTGTCCAACGTGACAGAAAATAAAACATATTTTTTACTATTAGATGAAATGAGTACAAAATATATTTTTTCTATTCCTACTCTATTTGAATTGTAAGAATTCATTTGAATTATAGAACTGGCTATTTGCTGCAATGCAAACATAAAAAAATATTTTCATTGGTCATAATATTTTATTCTGATGCAGGATCATTTTTTATGTTTGTATATTTGTCTTCGTCTAGCACAGCATTAAAAAAATACTCGTGTCTGTCATAACATGGCGGCCCCCGTAGCGCAGTGGGTATGACACTGGCTTCCCACACCAAGGGCTCCGGGTTCGATTCCCGGTGAAGTCACAATTTTAATCTATCTGATATACTCAAGCCTGGGTGTTTTGTGATGTATTTCGCTTCTGTAATTGGGCCTCCTGGCCTGTTGAGGCGTAAAATTTTATTTTATTTTTCATATTCCATATTTATATTCCATAAGAATATTTCAAAAATATTTGATGTTTGATGCAGGTTAATATTAGGTCCTTACATATGAAATTGATGTTTAGTATGGGAGGAACATAAAGCCGATTTTTTTTTATTATAATATATTTATTTAATCAAAGTATGTACCATTGCTATCTATGCACTTTTGCCATCTCATAGGTAGTTCATCGATCCCTTTACTAAAAAAACCATTCGGACGGGAATCAATAAAATCTTTGAAGGCGGTTTGGACTGCCCCATCGGAGTTGAATTTTTTCCTTTGCAAGAAGTTATCCAAATTTCGAAAAAAATGGTAATCTGTGGGGCAAGGTCCGGAAAGTACGGTGGATGTCTTAGATATTCCAATTGAAGCTCCTCTAATTTGGTAGCCGTCTGTTGTGCAGTGTGTGGTCTAGCGTTATCATGAAGCAGCAGTGGCCTAGAGCGATTAACCAGCTTCGGTTGTTTAGCAGCTAGCTTTTCCATCACGGTTTGCAGTTGCTGACAATAGACATCTGCCGTAATCGTCTGGCCAGATTTAAGAAAGCTGTAGTGAACGACCCCAGCACTAGTCCACCAAACGCTCACAAGTAACTTTTTTGGAGTCAATTTTCGCTTGGGGCATGGTTTGGCTGGTTTCGGCAGGGTTCAGCCGTTGCGATGAGCGCTTCCGATTATCGTACAGGATCCACTTTTCAACACAGGTAATGATTCGATTTAAAATCCCTTCATTATTGTGCCGTTTGAGTAATGCAACGCAGCAGTCAACGCGCGTTTGTTGATTTGCTTCACTCAATTCGTGAGGTACCCACCTTTCAAGCTTTTTCACCTTACCAATTTGCTTCAAGTGGATTAAAACAGTTTTATCACTAACACCGCAGCCTGCCGCTAACTCGGATGTGGTTTGCGATGGATCCGCTTCCACAATAGCCTTCCATTCTTCATTATCAACTTTGGTCTCCGGCCGTCCACGGGGCTTGTTCTGCAGGTCGAAATTTCCAGAACGAAAACGTTGGAACCAAAAACGCACTGTGTTTTCTTTTGCGGCACCGTCGCCATACACATCATTAATCCTTCGAGCGTTTCTGCAGCACTGGTGCCACGGTGGAACTCGTACTCGTAAATAACGCGATATTTCCAGTTTTTCATTTTGTAAACTGAGTGACGCAAAGAAAAAAACAATTGAGGAAAAAACAAATGAATTATAATTTTCAAAACACAAATACATGAGTAAATATCTGTATAAATTTGGATTTGGAATTCCTAACCAAAGAGAAGATATTTGAGATCAAATTTGCCAGTACGGAAAAACGCCAATTTCATATGTAAGGACCTAATAGTTTTTATTTATATCTTATTTTTTGTATTGTATTACACTTTGACTGGCTAACTAAGGATTACCTGTTTCAAGGCAGTCGACTATTTACATAGCAAAAGAGTTAAAATATATAATTTAGTATACATTACAATAAATTTTTTAAATGAACAAATAAATAATAAATTGAAATTTGATAAAATAATTAGGAACAGAAATACAGAATTATCGGTAAAGTAAGGTTAAGCAAAAAGAGAAATCAAAATAAAATATAAATTACAAAATATACAATAAAAAAATTTAATCAGCAAAAAACATTGAGAGAAAATTATACCTACAGCATTACACAGGAATTCATTTAAGGGGTTTTCTCAGATAATTCTCGTTCGATTTCAATGAACCACCCATTTAATTGGGTATAATAGAAATACAAATAATAGAAACAATGAGTAGGTTGTTAGTGTAGTGGTCATGACGCTCGGCTATTGATTTGGTGGTCGGTGCTCCTTTCCAGGACACCAACAATTAAGTCATATTTTCATAGCACAAGCGTTTAGCTTTGTTATAAAATTGTAAACATATTGATGCAACAAACACGTATTCCGTGTTCGTATCTCTATTTTTGTTGATGAAATTCTCGTAATTATACGAATGTTGTGTAACTAACGGAGCTCTAAGTAAAATTTCATTAGTTTTGTTTGGTTCTACAACAGCGCAGTTGGATAAATAAATATTGTTTTAAAATTGTGGAGCCTACCGCCACCGCTAGGGTTGCACGTGTTCGTGATCATCCGCACCCGGCCTAGCCCGCTCTCTTCTTGGCTTTGCAGCCCTTCGCGATTCGAACCACCGCAATCGAATCAAACCTTCGTAATTTGCTTAAATAAATTTAGTGCGACATGTAGGTATTCAACATTTACCTGTATGCATTAGCACAAATAACCAAGTACATACGACGCATTTTTCATTGTAATCCAAACTGGTAAGGTGGTTCCATAACTATTTTTTGGTTTCTCCTCCAAGGGACTACAGCTAAGGAAAATTAAGAAAATACTTACAATGATTCCTTGTTGAGGTCTACTCGGTGAGAGGTAGTCTTCTGATTCCACGTTCAGCAGCACAGTTAGGTCATTAAACCTGTCAAAAACTTCAAATGCTTTCAAATTAT
>JADDOH010000631.1:0-109758 GCA_016648135.1 Agrypnia vestita | reverse complement strand
CGCGCGATCCCTGGAAGTTCACACACATGCAGAGAAGGGTTATTTGGCGAATTAATTCGCCCCTATTATGGTCAGTACGGATCCAACATGCAAACCAACACCTGTGGATAAAAGTATATTTAAAGTTTACGGTACAGGGGTTAGCTTTCACTGTCGGCGCTTCTTCCGTCTCTGTCTGGGGTATCGAACCCGAGACCATTCTTCTTAATCGTGCGCCACCTTTATATATCGTGATAATCTCAAAACGGAAAGAGGATGACATGACTTACCCATCTGCCGCCGATTATATCCATTCCAGTGCTTCGTAGTTTCACTTTAAGTACCTCACTTTATACCTCAGGATTGCGAACACTTGCCTCGCACGCGCACACGATTCACAGGCCCCTAATTAACTATAGTTCGCGACCTAACCTTTGATCCTGCCATCACGCGTTTTTAAGTTTCCGTAGCTGGGGCTTAGTATCCAGCCTCTGTAACTATACGGTGTATATACTCTAACCAAACCGAAACTAGACATTATTTCCCTTTCTTTGAATTTATATTCCTCGGGATACCGGAATTAGACTCTAGCTCGACAATTGTAAGTATTCATATATCTTAATAATACTGTAACATAGTCCTTACGCATCCGTACTTACCCGGGGCATCGAGACTAGATTCTAATTCTAATGATCATACTCTAATGATTATACGCACCGATATTTTTTCATAAAACCCGTTACCCGTTATTTTCCGATGTTACATATTCTTATATTTATCCGAAATACCGGGATTAAGCTTTGAATCTAGGATTCCATCCATTTATAAGTTTAACAAACCCATGAAGCAACCACTTGTCCACTTGTTGTTGTTAAAGAATTGATTGCTTCTATAATAAAACCCCACTAGTCTACATCTTTATAAGGTCAATACATATTACTTTTAGGGTCCGCCGATTTAGTTTTATTCTTAATATTATTATTATCATTATTATTATTATTATTATTATTATTATTATTATTATTATTATTATTATTATCATTATTATTATTATTATTATTAATTAATTACACGGCTTAATAGCCTTTTACAACAAGTTTATACGTAATTAAAATACAGCAAACGATTAAATGTAAAAGAAAAATAAAGGGTATAAATGTAAAAAGTTATATATACATAGTTTAAAAATAATGAGGTTAGACATGTATGTAAAAAAAGTATATATGCAAAAAGGTGTAAAGTAGCAGGTTTATACATAATTAAAATACAACAAACGATTAAATGTAAAAGAAAAATAAAGGGTATAAATGTAAAAAGGTATATATACATAGTTTAAAAATAATGAGGTTAGACATGTATGTAAAAAAAGGTATATATGCAAAAGTGTAAAGTAGCAGGTTTATACATAACTAAAATACAACAAACGATTAAATGTAAAAGAAAAATAAAGGGTATAAATGTAAAAAAGTATATATACATAGTTTAAACATAATGAGGTTAGACATATATGTAAAAAAAAGTATATATGCAAAAAGGTGTAAAGTAGTGATCTCAGAAATTTTTACTCACCGATAATATAGCAATATTAAATTTGAATAGCCAGCTATATATATAAAAAATTTAAGACATTATATAAAAATTTAATATTTTGAAAAGAAATGATCATATAATGATTTTTTAAATTTTGAGAGAGATAGATTTAAAATGTCGACATATGTAGGTAGTTCATTGCCAAGTTTGTGCATTGATAACAAAATTATGTTATTCTTAATATTTATCATCTCGAATATTTGATATCCACTCTCCGGCAAATTTTAATATAGTTTAAATCATTTTAATATAGTTTATCGTTTTAATGTAGTTTATCATTTTAATGTAGTTTAAAAATAACGGGATTCTGTAATTTTTACAAGTATAAACAACCCCAATCTTACCAAATCCATTTTATGTAGTGAAAGACGCGGGACTTATATTCTTCCTAAAATGTAAAATGAACCCGGTCTAGATGAAACATCCTTATTTAGTTTCAGGACAACGAGGTTTACGCGTTCCACGAGGAATATGATATAACCCGATCTAAACGAAGGTAATTTTATATAATTTTAGGACAACGGAACTTACAAATTTCATAAAGTATATCGTGAAGCCAATCTAGGCGGAGACACTACGTATATTTTAAACAGAGTAAGAGTTTAAATTTTATCATCAGGCCTAATAAACCGCAAGAATGTCCTAGGCATAGTAAACAAAATAGCGGTCAAAGCTGTAGTGTTTCTATGTTCACACGTTTTAGCTCAAACGAATACTATAATTTTCACATTTATAATACAAGACGCGAATTTCTAAACGAATCATTTTAAAATAGTTCTGATTGAAATCTACATGTTTCATATTTATTAAATGAAGGCGCGAATTCTAAACGAAACACTAACATTGTTTAAAAACGGGACCCTATATTTATATATGATTAAAATGAAACGCGAATTCTCGAACGAAAGCATTTTATATAACTAAATGTAACGAAATCTTATATAGTTTATAAATAAGAAGACCCGGCCCCAGGCGGTTTTTATATATTTTCAATATAACGAGGCCCTATAACATCTTTATAAGTATAATACAACCCCGGTCTATCGAAACAATGTACTAGAAGTTTTTATATGTTTGAATACATGACGTACGTTTTTTTTTATACGCGTTTTTATACGCGAGATTTACGTTTTCGTACAATACGAAGTAACCCAAATTATACAACCGCGAAGTTTACATCACCCCTAAAGTATAACCAGAACTAATTGAAACTTTTTTTCATAGTTTAAGTCCGCGAGGCAAATATCTTTCATAAAATATAAAATAACCCGGATCAAATTAAACATATTTTTACCTTATAGACTTTCCCCAACGCGCGTAATAATCCCGGCCACATGAAACGTTTTTATATGTTTTAATAGCGCGGGACCTATGTTTTCCTATATAATATAAGATAACCCGGGCCGAACGGAAGCAATTTTATATACTTTATAAAATAGTGAAACTTGTACTTCTGTAAAACCGTAAATAAACCCCGACCCCCACGAGATTATTTATATAATTTTTTAGAATAATGAAATTTCATACATCTGTAAAATTGTAAATAAGTCCCGATTCTCACGAGATTATTTTATATAATTTTCTAGAATAATGGAATTTTATACACCTGTAAAATTGTAAATAAGTCCCGACTCTCACGAGATTATTTTATATAGTTTTCTAGAATAATGGAATTTTATACACCTGTAAAATTGTAAATAAGTCCCGATTCTCACGAGATTATTTTATATAATTTTCTAGAATAATGGAATTTGTACACCTGTGAAATTGTAAATAAACCCCGATTCTCACGAGATTATTTTATATAATTTTCTAGAGTAATGGAATTTATACATCTGTGAAATTGTAAATAAACCCCGATTCTCACGGAATTACTCTATATACTTTTAAACGAAATGAAAATCTAGATTATTATGGGCTGAACCTGATACCCCGCGAGATCAGCTATATATTTTTCACTAGACGTATTTTTAATCCCAGAATTTATTCGCTATAATTTTAACGGACTCTTACTATTAAACATAAACAAAAAAAAATATTAAAATAAACTAAATATTCTTTCGATAACTAAAATAAACCCGGTCTAATCGAAACATTTCATATAACGAAATATTATATGCCTTACAAATGTAAAAATTAAAATGAGACCTCGCGTATTTAGCATAGATAGGTATTTTATAAGACTTATTTAAAATCGAATCTGTTAGTAACAACTCCCTTATCTTTTAACAACTTCCCGCGTGTTTAGCATAAAATAGGTATCTTTATAACGCACAGCTAGTTTCCAGAGATCCGCCAATACTATACTTAGTAAAACGAAAATTTAACTAAATTTGAACTCTACCGTTTCCTGAAATTCTGCGAATATTATTCTGTGAACCTAGTAAGACGACAAAAATAATTAACTTTATAGAACATAGTGATTTCCAAAGTTCCGATATGCCAGATTAATTACCTTTATAAAATAAAATCAAACCCGTACTCTGGGTTAAAACCCTTTTAACAGGACCTCGCGTATTTAGCATAAGATAGGTATTTTTACAAGATTTATTAACAATTTCCCGCGTGTTTAGCATAAAATAGGTATCTTTATAACGCACAGCTAGTTTCCGGAGATCTGCAAATATCAGTTCTATATATGCCGGACTAATCAACTTAATAAAGCGCAGTAATTTCCGAAGTTCTAATATGCCAAATTAATTACCCTTTATAAAATAAAATCAAACCCGTACCCCCCTTTTCTTTTAACGTGAGCAACCAACAATGTCGAAGAGTATATTTACCCGTACACAACTTTCACTTGAAATTAAACTATAATTTTCAACCACTGGGACACTCTAAGTCGACGGTAACTTTCACTCAAAAAAACAACCGACGCGGATTTCGCACTCCCGTAGACGTTCACACCAACTGCCTGAATTCTGCTGTGTCTTGACATTTTAAAACCCCCCTAGCGGGAAAAGGGCCCATGTCCCGCCTCTTCGGCTTCACTAATCTATGCCACCCCTGATATCAGAATGCCGCCTACTAAGGTCTATTTTTGCAGTCCACAACCCCGACATCACTTACAGCCGTCATTGACTCCACCTTTTCTGTTGTTGTCTCTTCCTATGTTTTGGGGCGGACTTGGTGGCTTCGGACGGTATATTTTTCGCTTCGCAAGCGCGATAATTAATTTTTAATATTTAATTTCTAAGTTCAGTCCATATTGTCGTTTGATCAACCGTAACCACAATCTATCGGGTACTCCCCTAATCATAGTTGATGTTTCTTCACTATCTACCATTATCATGTCCCGTTCCCTCGTATTTTCACTCGTCTTTATCGGAAATTTAACGTTTCTTGGCCGCTATATCATGGGATCAATTTCCATATATTCACCACGTGCACACTGCATACCTAGATATAACAATCATCCAAAGGTACTATACCTAATTTTAAATTAATTTTGGGCGATCTTTTCTCGTGGATCACCCAATGAATCCTGTCTTATGCCCGCGGCCCTCCGCGCACAGGGACGTATTAGTTCCCTCCGTTGCGGAATTTAAACATAATTTGTAACCATTTATTATTATTTTTATTGGCAGTAAGATTGATCCACAAAATAACTATGTTACATAGACAGTGAATATTCTCGAACAATATAATACTGGAAGAGTACTATTCGCTATAACACAATAAACTATTAATGTAAGTTAAAGTAAATTTTTAAATTCAGTGGAAGATTTTTAAGATCGTTTTGCTTTTAATTTTTTTCCCAAAACAAAATAAATAAACAAATAAATAAACACACAGATACACACTCACACAACCCACTATTGGACATGTTTTTATTATTCTTTTATCGATTGTATGTATGTGTTTTCGCGTAATTGGCCCAAAACTCTGTGCATCAATTATTGTCTTTTCTTCAAAGATTGATTAATTATATGGCTGTAAGAAACCCAATAAATGAAAACAAATAAAACAAATAAAACAAATAAGTAAATAAACCTCCAGTGCCGCAGGCAAGGCGTCGGATTAATTCAGTGCTCATTTATTGCCAAGGCACTGGACGCCTCCGCTGATAACTATATACCGCTCACCATGTTCTTAGAGGTGTGTTGAAAGATTGCTAGTATCTGTCGAATCGGTCTCAAGTAGTTGTCTGTATTTGTACGTTTATCATTATTACATGCTCTTGCTATATCCGTTCCACTTCACATTATTGTTCCTCCCGTCTTCGAATTTCTATCACACTATGTTCTCCTATGTTTTTGGTACTTATATGCTTGCTTCTTCGCGTTATATTACATTTACTCCCAATTATATTTGTTTCATTTATCCATCCACCTATAAGATCCCCCATACGCTTTATCCTTTTATTTCATGTGTATATGGCCGCAAATTCATATTATTTTATTTACAATATTCTTATCTAGATACACTTGTTCCAATTATGTTTTGTGGGTTATTACTACCAAACCCGGCGAAATCTGAGCTAGAATAGCCAATCGTATACTCGTTATCCGTTCTGATGAGACTACGCTAATGTCGGACAGGTTTGTAGTGATTACATAGTTAATATATTGTATCTATATTTGAGTATATTATTTTCTTGTCGTGCCATTAATATGCTTACACGTTATCGTTATCTCTTTCCTAACTATATATACCGTCATTGCGCAATTACCTATCTGTTGTAAAAGCCTGAAGAGCGTTAGTCTACAGATAAATATAATAGAATTATAGTTAACTTTCCTATCTGCCTACGTTATCCGACTCCCGCGAAACGAAATTAAATCATTATCCGCTCAGTTAAGGTCACCCCTCTGGTACATCGTATACGTTTTAATCCGTGCTTCACGGCCAATTCCTATAAATTATTTATGGGGCGTTTTCCTCTCGCGATCCCCCGATTAGACCTGCCTTCCTTACTTTTGCTCATATTCTGCTATCTCTCTTGGGCGGCAATCCACTCGAGACCACGATTAATGACACTTAAACGGTTTCAAAAACCCAGCAAAAAAGTCCATAATTCAGAAACCTCGTGGAACTGTCAATATCATCGTCACCTTAGAGTAGACGTTAATCGGTTTTTTAACGGCTTAAACTGCAATAACCGCGACCTAAATCTCTGAAAACCATGTTCAGCATTTTTTATGGGAAGCACATGTGGACCGCTCGGACCGCATCGATCGTCAACCATTTGTACCAAACACGGCTTTACCACAAGATTAATATGATTTATAAGAATTGATTAGTAACTGCCCGTAACCTATATCCGATCAATCGCTACTAACTCCCTCCCAATACTAGCGTTTCATCATTCCCAAATTTTTGTAGCTCCAATACTCCGCCAGGTGGGTTTAGCTCAATTTTTCCCGCGTAGCATTTAAATCATCTTAGAGTTCAAAATAATAATAATAAAAATAAAAATAAAATCTATAGACACAGGTGATTCATCACAAGTGTCGCGCAAGCGCTCGTACGTGCGTGCGTTTGCTTCAGGTGAGTAAAAAACTATCGCAGGGGGTCTGAGAGACCTATGGTAGGTGGTTACGTAACTTTTTTTTTAATCATGTTTTTTATGGTTTTCCTTTAAAACGGCTCTTAGTGACAATAATATCGAGCGGTGTTTGGAACAAGATCTGTCAAAATCATGTTGGGCTAGATCATGTATTGGAAGAAAGTTGTGTGTCTGATTCCGTATACGAAGAGTCAACTGTACTAGGTGTTAAAGAAAATTCTCCATCTCAACATCATTTTTCTTCAATTTTACGTGGATACGAAGAGTTTTCATCCGAAAATGATGATCTGAAATTCGATGGAGACCGTGGAAGAAGAATTATTTTGAAAGGAATTACTTTCGTTGGTCATCTGCCTCACCGTTTTTACGATTGAGAATTTTGCAGCATAATATAGTGCAGGGATGAGAAGATAAAAAACCAGCATATCAGAGTGAGCTTAATTCTTTGTCTTGTTCACTGGATATTTAGCAGCATTTTTTTTAATGACGAATGCAATGTGAAATTGCAATAATGTGAAATTCAACGTATCCTCCACAGAAACGTGACCACCTCATCAGCAATTCCATGTGGCAGCAGTGCTGAAGAAAGGTTGGCGGTTCGTAAAAACTGTTCAACTTGCAAATACACAAAGAAACGCAATACACAATACATGTGTTTCGAATGTAAAGCACCAATTTGCCTTGAATGCTCAAACAAGCTGTGTTTTCGCTGACGTGAAAAACTATAAATTTAGAGCCTGCAATTTTATTTAATTTGTGATTTTATGGAGAATTTAAATTTTTTTCTACGTTTGTTAATTATTCAACACTAAAAAAAAAAGTTGTAAAAAGTTCCTATTCTACATGATAATTTTTTTGGATCTCACTTTTCAAATATATTAGTTTGTAAGCCTGAAATAAGAGGTATTGACAATTATTTATGATTAAAAGAAAAAAAAAACTGATTTTCATGTGTCTTATTTTCTAATTAAGAGTTTAATATGTTCCTCAATAGAATTTCAATTAAAAACAGAACCATTCTTTACTAAATTTTACGATTGTGAATTATTTTATTCGGGAGTCCCACAGACGTATGACAGGTGGTTGTGTAACAAAAATATATGCTAGGTGGTTAAGGGGTAAACTAATTTAACTTTTCTCCAAGTAATCTTCCTTAAAGCCATGTATTCACTGGGGGACAAATAGCGCAGCATTCTGCGCGTCATGTTGCATGAACATCTACGTTCATGTTTCGGGCACAATGACGCGGTCATTTGATGTGTACACACCGGGACTCACATATCTTGTCGCGGAAATGTCACCCGATGAGGTTATGATGACAGCTGCGGTATTTATTTACACTTCGTCATTTAGCGAAAACGGGGTTCCGCGCAATTCAAAATGTTTTTTTGGGTCGCAATTTCAAATTAACGAGGTTTTACTATAGTAAATTGAATATTATTATAAACAAGGTCCTTTTTGCAAATAATTATTGTTTTCCACATGTCGCGGAAATGTCGCCCAATGAGGTTATGATGACAGCTGCGTATCCATTTATATTAACGAGTTTATCGAAACGTAAGAGGAGAAAAAGGTGATGGATGCGAAATTATTTACTGCAAAGAGAAAGAAGGACGGATATTCTATGCGATCTTCTATCGATACAGCTCGATGAGTTCAAGAACAATTTCGTTTCCCCACATTGTCATCTTGACAGATACAGCGCATGCGTATTCACTTGTAAACATACCACGTGGTAGTGACGCTCCGCGTAATGTTGCAGTGAGCTCGCTCGGGTACCGTGCGCATGGCAACGTTGCCACGGCACGTAGAAATGCCGCGCAAGGTTGTGCGCGACGTCGCGGAACAGTGCACGACGTTGCAACGTCACGTAGACTCTATGCCACGCGTGCTGTTGAGGGACAATTTGTCCCCTAGTGAATACATGGCTTAAGGAAGCAGATTGCGTAATTTTCTGTTCCTTTTCTTTCATATACCTATAATTGTGGATTGTGTTTAAATTTTAACTTCTCTTCAAAAATTTTTTTTTGGAAATTGTATGTTTTGTTTGTATATTTTCTTTCACCTATTATAATAATTGAATTTTCTGTAAATATTATAATACCTTGCCTTTGACTTTGTGTGTATTAAACTGTGTGAACCTCGAATTACCGCGCCTAATTTACACCTCCTGCCATTCCTTCCTCTGTGACTATGATGCGTCCGCGACCTGCATGTGACGTTCCGCATCGCGTCCTTTTTAAATTAGAATGTAAGTTTTATTTTAAAATAGGTTTAGGTAATTTTAAATTTCGCGCGGCACCACGGGTTGCCACCCCGCACCGCCAGGGGTTGCTAGGGTGCGGTGAGACTACCCCCCCTCCCCCGCATACACAGAGAGTTGAAGCCGGGACGCTAAGAACGCCCCCTTGTCTCGTTCCGACCGCCACCGCCGCAACAGCTCGGGCCCCTCGCCCGCGGCCGCCCTTTCGGCGGCGGGCCCTGAGCCGCCGCCACGCGTGTCCAAGAACGCGGGGCGGCGCCGCCAACGTCGCTTGAGGAGAAGGCGGCCTGCAGCGCTCTGGACGGTTCCAGGCGATGGCCGCTTCACCTCGGCGGGCTCCCGAGGAAGGCCTGACGCTTTTCTGCAGCTCAGCCCCAGCAGCGACCGGAGGGGACCGACGTGCTTCCGCGGCCTGGACCACGTGCGCTTCCCGCGGGTTACCGAAACTCCGGCCAGATGCCTCCAGCCGATCGTGGATCCCGTCGCCGGACGCGCCAGGTCTGGACCACGCGGCGAGCCACCCGCGGCATCCAGATGGCGGCCACGAGGGCCTCTGATAGTGGACACGTGTTTTAGTGTGGTGTGATTTTTTGTTTGAACTGAATGTGAAAGGACAGGACGGACTTATGTGACGGTCGAACTGCTGGCGTTTAGGTCCTAACCTACCAATACAATTAGGGCAATACCGAAATCAAAGCGCCCATGTTTCGAAAATCACGCGCCATGTGGTCACAGCCAGAACAGCCCCGGCATGTTCGATCTTTTGTTCGAGGACGAAATATGTGACCTATTGTTCAAAAAAATAACATTGCGACGGACGATCGCTCTTAGGATAGCCCGCCATAAAACATACGAAACAATGAATTAGAAAGTTAGGGTTGCCGAGGGCGTTGGGCATCGCCGAAGACATTAAGAGTGCACGGCCTTTTGTTAGGATGGACAATACGTTCGCAACCTTTTGTTCTTAAGTAACATCTTGGAAGGGTAAAAAAACGGTAAACCTTTTCTTGCAGCGGGACGTATATCTCTAACCCCGATTAAACAATAGAAAGAACATCTTGGCCAAATGCGAACACATGGGACAACGGTTTAGAAAGCTGCGTTTTGTTAGAGAAGTCGCCATTGTTTTGGGAAAGATATTTTTTAGAAAAACAAGATAATAATTCCGAAAGTCGTCGCAGTAAACTTACTATTGTCCTCGACAGACAATAGAGATATTTTAGAAAGCGCTGACATACCTCCGCGAGATGTAGGATCGTATAAATTATATAATTATTATAAGGGCGCGAGGATCCCGCAACGCACGACCAGGCGGTCATTATCAATAAAGATAACAGGGGTCAATCAATTAAGAAGGTAGAGGCCGAATTAGAAATCGAGGCAAAGTGGTGAATCATAATATCAATGTAATATGTACCTAATTAATGAGCAACTGATATGTTTAATTTAAGTAAGGTAATGATAGTTTAGATAACCCAGGCCACCTCTGCAGGTGGATGTTACTCGTTTTATATGTAGTTTTCTCATTTATTCTGTATTCTATTGTTAAGTACCGAAATGAACGGGACATTGCAATTTGAAATAATAACGAGATCATTCCGAATTAATCTAACTTGTAGCAAATAATAAAAAATGTATCGATCGTAACAAAAGGAAAAAAACTTGATTGTATTATTGCCGACGATGTTTGATATTGATGTAATATATAATATATAACGTAATAGAATATTATCTCGTGAAAAGATGTAACACGGTTGACGAGATATAAGATTCCGACTTTTTAGTCTTTTGAAATCTGTCTGCAGAATGAATTTTAGCACACGGGGTTGAAACAAAATAGTTTAATTAATTGCAAATAAGTAAATGCCGTGTTGGAATAAACATTAATATTACTTTAGATCGAAGCTTTCATGTCTTATGTTTTCATGTATTACATACACCTAGTTGAATAATTTGTGTTATTTTATATATATTATAATGTTTATTTGTGAGTTTTAATTATTTTTAAGAATAATGTTAATTTGTCATTAGTTATTCAAGCTCCCAATATTGTGTTTTTTTTATACAAATTTGTAGGTTGTAGGTATATAACCTATCTGTAAACATGCAATTATTATTTTGATTACTCGTTTAAGCAATATGATTTGTCGGTCTGTTTTAAAATAGTTGTTTTAATCTAGTAATAATAAAGCTTTTGAGCTTTATTATTATTTATTTGTAATTAATTTCACTCTTTACGATACACCATTCACTTTGGTATTTGTCCGCTTTAAAAAAAGAAAAACATAACGAAAATTCTGAAGTTAGTTAATTGTAGTAGGGACTTCCGCTACTGGTAGTGTTTCAAAATAATTCTTGTTCGGAAAATTTTCAATTGTCTGCCTGGTGGAATGTGGCTTATATAATTTTTTTTAGTGTCCTCTATTTTTATTCTTTTCTTATATTCTTATACCAGGGGTGGAAGAAAGCTGATTTGATAAGATAATGATTAGTATAATGAAAGTCCTAAAAAAAATGTTTTGCATTCAATCCAGCTTACATATTGAAGTAAGAATTTTCATTATTTAGGTGTAAATAATGTTACATTAATTAATTTACGCCAAGTTTTCTTAATTTTTCTTCTAGTAATAAGGTTTAACATAATTTCTTGAAAAAAAAATGTCTATCGAATTTGATTATGTTAGTATATGTAAGCATTCCTTTTGGGCAAGTGGCAAAGAAATTACAAAGATGTATACAGAACATTAACATTAGGGGACCCGCTTGAAGCATGTATCCCATGTAAATAAGTTTTTATGTTAATTGATTCACTAAGAAATGCCACGATGTCTGTATAATTTTAGCCCTTTGTTTTGTATCTCTATGTCACATATTGACAATTATGTTTGGTCCAACTAAGAAGTACGATAGCTTGTTTTATTTAAGCTAAAATTAAAAATAAAACTAAGTATCAAGTACATGTTGTCATTGTTAAAGAAAAAAAATTAAAAAGAAAAAGAAAGGAAGAGAATATGCGGAGTGGTAAATTTTAAATACCGTCCGGTTTATCATAAAAAAAAAAAGAAATAATAATGATTTTGTGGAGGCATCGAAGAAAATCAATGTTAATGATAAGGATTGACCTGTAATGATGTAATGTATAAATAACGTTAAATATTGGGAGGCCTACTGTAAGAATCAAACTGACACTTAATAATAAGATTGATATTGTAATGCATACTTAAGGAATTTTACTATGATCTAATGAAACCCTACGTTCAATCCCATGTAATTAGTCAATAATGGTAGAAATAACTGGTCGATAAAAATATGTCTATCTGGCGTGTCGATTTAATTAAGTATGTATATGTAAGCAGTTTTGTTTTTTGGGTAATAAGTGTTGATGCGAATTTGTGTTTTCAATTTTCCGCCTTTGCCAATTTGTACTGTAATATTTTCCTTAAGTTTAATTCATTTTGCAATGTTTTTTTTGGTGACGGGATAGGGATATGAACAGTGAACAAAGCGTTCGTGAAATAACAAAGTGTTTAGGCCTACATACCAGAAAAGCATCGAGATTAGCCGCAAACTGGGAGAACAATAGGGGGCGGAACGGAGGCAACATTGGGTTCAGTAACCAATAGCGTCAATCGGGACCTAGGAGGGATCGAGAGAGACGAATGAACGACGGAGGCGGACATCAAAGGAGCCAATCGGCGAAAGACCAACTGGAGGCTTCCCCTCGAGTCCCCGCGACCACACCCTGGGTCGCCGGGGAGAGAATATAAGGCGAAGCCAGCCGCCAAGATGGCAGTCGAGTTGAGTTGAGTTGAGTGTGGAGGAGAAACTAAAGATTCTAGCGGTGCCCGTAAAAACAGCATAGCCGATCACTCTAGTAACTCCTGGAGGAGCGAAAGTGCGAACGGCAACAACCGCCATTCGCTATTCGCCATTCGAGTGCTGTGACGCACCGCCGCAAACGCCTAAGTATCAGTGCCGCCGCGACGCCGCAGTGTACCACCGCGACGGAGAACCGACGCTCTGCCGACGACCGCACGAGTACCCCGACGACGCCAGAAGCCGTAAAAAGAAGCCTGCATCCACAGAGGAGGACCAGCAGAAGCCGCCGCCGACCGAAAGAAGCGGCACGAAGAAGACACCCATCACGTCCTCCGCAAACAGGTTTACCAGCTTAAAGACTTTTTCTCCCGCTCGCCTAGTGCTACCAAAAAGGCTTCCCGTCACCACCCATTTTGACTTTAAGATAAGACTCTGTATGTGCTTTGTTTTTTTTGTTGTTTAATAGTTTGTTTCCCTCTCTAGATTAAGATTAATTTAAATTGTAAACCGACTACCACTTTGCCTCGCTTTATGTAGATCATTTGCTACTTTACCCAATATAGAAACTTGTAAAATTGTTTCGATTTTATTATTTTTATATCCCTTCACCCGCCTCGAGATATCAGTGTCCTAGTCAGTCACCTGACGTTTTGATTGTACCTAGGGGAGGGCGTAACCGCCGGCATACGTAGATCTGAGATCTCCCGGCCGGTTTACCACACCGTGATTTACCCCCCCTACTTAGGTATATCAACTAATTTATGTATGATACCGGTAAGTCGTAGAGCCACGACTGCACCGAATAATAGACGGTGCCCGTAAGTGGAGGGCACTCGTCTTCAGAACGAAATTAATATCAATAGTGATTTCTAATCCACGCCATTATTAATTATTAGTGATGGGTCCGCTCTGTACTCACTACTATAATGTAGTACTACACTACATTGAAGTGCACACTTCGCATATTTTGATGTGTAGTGCGTACTACAAAACTACAAACACCAAAGTTATTGAAAGTATAAACTTCAAATAGTACACTTCATTTCAAAGCGAACACTACAAAGTACATACACTTCAAAGTTATCGAAAGTATGAGAAACACATTTAAAATAGTATATTTTTTACGTGAAATTTTTGGAAAGTTGATGTAGATATATGAAGAAATCTCTGGAACCTGTAATAACCTCCCCCCCCACGGTTTGAAAAATTTTGGGACCCATGAAGAAAGTTTTGGGAAGGTGATGTAGCTAAATGGAGAAATCTCTGGAAACTGAAACAACCCCCCCCCCCATGGTTTGAAAAATTTTTGGGAAGTTGATGTAGGTAAATGAAGAAATCTCTGGAATCTGTAACAACCCCCCCCCCACCATGGTTTGAAATTTTTTTGGAATCGAATGAAGAAATCTGGCTGGCGACCTTTTTATAATATATATAGCGATATTTTTTAAATATCGTCATTTTTTAAAATATTTTCGTCGTTGACCTTTTTTTTTTTTTAGGTCACCAAATTTTTATTTGGGAAAAAAATACTTCATTTCATTTAAAAATTTACTTCAGTATTACTTCATTTCATTACTTCACTTCATTTACTTCATTTCGTAGTACTACAATTTCTTCACTTCAAGTAGTTTTTACAATTGTAGTGTACACTTTGTAGTCTTCAAACTGGTGAACGTGTATGTGTTGTAGTCTTCATTTTGAAATGAAGTTTTTCCCTTCGCTATTCATTATGGTCTGCATTATATCTCTTTTCTATGGTCCGCAGATATTTCTCTTTTCTATGGTATTATCTCATTTCTATGCATTTCTATGTCTATGGTCCGCATGCTGTCCATGCGTTTGGTCTAGGGATGGGTGGTCGACGTATTTACCGTCGACGAAACGAGACCGTCCACGTCCATCCATCGACGAGACGGTCAACTAGTTAATTCGTCAACTGTCTACGGTTCGACGCGACGCTTCTCGACGGCTCAACTCTCTCGTTGGCTATTTTTATAACGTTAATTTTTAAAATTTAAAGAAGTTCGAAGGAATATAGTTTCTTAAGGTAAGCAATACTGCAGTAAAATATTAGTTCAATAAAAAATAAAATGATTAAACAGAATTGTTTTATTTTATACAGCGCAAAATTGGGAATTCACCGAAACGTCGCACGTGCACATCGCACAAATCAAGTAAAAAATAATAGATAATAGCTTATTAAGCCTATCTCGCCCTACGCATGCATTCAAATTTCAAGTCTCTGTCATAGTTCGTGTACACAGATCTGCACTCTATGGTCGTGTACTTTAGAGTTGAAATGAAATTACCCGTCGAGCCGTCTATGACGTCTATGGCGTCTACAAGTCGACAGCGAGAGATGAGAGAGAAATAAACGGAGACGTTTTGTCTTGCTCTCGCTCGTTGCTTTGCATTACGTTGAATCTCGAATCGTCCACCGACCACGGTGTCCGCTAGGGATGGGTAGTCGACGTATTTACCGTCGACGAAACGAGACCGTCCACGTCCATCCATCGACGAGACGATCAACTAGTTAATTCGTCAACTGTCTACGGTTCGACGCGACGCTTCTCGACGGCTCAACTCTCTCGTTGGCTATTTTTATAACGTTAATTTTTAAAATTTAAAGAAGTTCGAAGGAATATAGTTTTGGGGAAAGTAAAACCGCTCCTTTTGCTTATATGTAAAAAGAAATATTTTATTATTTATTTGTTTACGCACATTATAGGCTTTCACATATTGTTTTATATACTTCTTTCTATATATAATAAAGAAAGAAGTAGGTATACACAGCAATATCAGGTGTAAGCAGTAAAATATTAGTTCAATAAAAAATAAAATAATTAAACAGAATTGTTTTATTTTAAGTAGCGCAAAATTGGGAATTCACCGAAATGTCGCACGTGCACATCGCACAAATCAAGTAAAAAATAATAGATAATAGCTTATTAAGCCTATCTTACCCTACGCTTGCATTCAAATTTTAAGTCTCATAATTTTCAGTGTCATAGCTCGTGTACACAGATCTGCACTCTATGGTCGTGTACTTTAGAGTTGAAATGAAATTACCCGTTGAGCCGTCTATGACGTCTATGGCGTCTACAAGTCGACAGCAAGAGATGAGAGAGAAATAAACGGAGACGTTTTGTCTTGCTCTCGCTCGTTGCTTTGCACGAAGTTGAATCTCGAATCGTCCACCGTTCACGGCGTCCGCCGTCCACCGTCTACGAATTCAACTAGTCCATGCGATAAACGTAAATCGTCGACGTGTCGACGCAACGTCAACGGTTGATTTCAACTAGTCCGTCCATTCAACGCCCATCCCTAGTGTCCGCCGTCCAACTAGTCCATGCATGAACGTAAACCGTCGACGCGTCGATGCAACGTCAACGGTTGATTTCAACTAGTCCGTCCATTCAACGCACATCCCTAGTCTGGTCATTCTGTGCATGCGTCTTTATTTTGTGGTCATTGCATATTCTCTTTTCTATGGTCATTGCGTGGTCATTGCTATCTTCTTTATTCTGTGGTCATTGCAGGTCATCGCTGTCACTGTCAAGCTGTCGCGCGTTTGATTTTATAATTTGCAGATTTTGATTTTTCTATTGTTTTATGAGATTACCGTAGATAGGAAAAAAAATAAGGCGATAAGGCGGCGTTAAAAATGTCTTCTTGGAAAAATGCTGCGAAGTCTAACCAAAAAACGCATCGAGAAAGACATCAACCGGAAGCCAGAAAACATTTGGGACTTCTCGAAAAAAAGAAAGATTATGTGAAGCGTGCCAAAGATTTTCACGACAAGGATACGACTTTAGCTTTATTAAACAGGCGGGCACTAAACAAAAATCCGGATGAATTCTATTATCACATGATAAATTCTAAAGTTAAAAAAGGGGTAAGCTATTACGATTTCGTTATTCATTGTATTTAATATTTTCATTTGCCACTTCGTCAATCAATCCCGAAATGTATCGTGAGCAGTTGATCCGTTGATCAGTTGATCAGTGACAGTCTCGTCACTTCTGTTTCTCTTAGCAGGCGTAGGAGATGGCGATAAACTTCCACTGTTGGAAGATTCATCGCAAGACATTTTTATCGGGATAAAATTGTCGGGCTCTTTCTGATGATATCTGGTTTTCAAGTTAATAATATCATGAAGTCATATTATTTTTATTCTGATAGAAAGCACTAAGTCATATCATACTTTCTGCTAGAACGATTTTTGCTACTAGATGGTGCAGTAGATCATTATTCAAACTAAGCAGTCAACAAAATTTAATACTGATCTTCGAAACGCTATTCTGAGTATGAAATTTTAATTAGAATGGCTGTCTCGCTTATCAAAACTTATCTTCAAATTGTACTCGTATAGTAAGATAACGAAAAATTTATTACTTTATTAATATTGAACATTTCTTAATTATTTTAGTACAGATTTATCATCATAGCTTGTCAGCTTTCCACTTGTAAGAAAATGTTTTCTGCATACACAATTGATCATTTCTAAGACAATAAAAACGGATTTTTCGGCTGCGGCCTGTCGAATATTGCTTATATTATCTTAATAATTGTAAATAATGTTCAGTAATAACTTTTATATAAGAAAAAAAATTATATCTAAGTTATCATCCTAAAAATCAGCATATACATTCTGATATAAATGAATAATAAAAACCGACATTTGCGAAATAACGCCGAACAATGCATTTGTAGTGAATTTCCAGTCTTAGTGCCTTCTGTCCAGTATAATATACTCTCGATATGTAGGTAGACGATATCAATGTATTTTTCATCAAAACCCAGTAGCCTAGTTTGTTTGTCATATTTTTTCACCAAATAAATTCAAAACAAAATATAAACGGGTCTAGTGTATATGAGGGGTATAAAAGCAAAGGCTACAATATCCCATTAAGGCGTTTCTGAGACAAACACAAAACAATTTAACAGTTGTGACCTACTCAAGGATTCTATGAAATATGCATTTGATTGTAAATAAGTTTAAAAAAATTGCCTCTTATATTCGTGTATAAATAAATATTTTAAATGTGGATATTGCTGTGTTGCTACCAAACAGTTCACATTACTGCTTTTGCTAATTATATAATTTTTGCTATGATGTTTCATTCTAAAAATGACATCAAATCTCACTTTAATATGGAGTGGCTTTTTTGTCACGTGATAAATCCTTAGGGGTTGATTAGTTGCAGTGAATATAGCTATCTTTGTTTTGAATAGTGATTTGGAAATATGATTTTGAAAGGGATAGATCATTATTTCTATAAAATCTCGAATTCAGTAAATTCCAAATTCCACAGTGACAGTGCATTTAAAAAAAATATATTTTGGATACTGCTGCCTTTGCTTTTATACACCTCATATGTAACAGAAAATATGGATAATAGATGACGAACCTGCTTTTTTCCCCTCGCCGTCACGTGAAATTTACATTCGATACAATAAATAAATGGCATATTTATTATTATCACTACTGATATCAAAATATTGCCAAATAGGCGACCTATTTCACTGTCGATTTTTTTTTTATTATCTTCTAATATACAAGTTAAAATTATAATAAGTTAGCGCAGCAAATAGCAACCGGACATCCGGTGGCCGGATATCCGGCTATCTGGCCTAGAGGCTCGCCGGATATCCAGTATCCGGCCAAATCACTATCCGTTTCATCTCTAATAATAATATATATTATTATATATTATAATATTACATTCACAATTCTTATTTAAAGATTTGTCATATCCTATTTTGCTTGCAGGAACACCATGAAAAAGAACAAGAAGATGAACACACTCCTGAGCAAATAAAGTTAATGCAAACTCAAGATTTGAAATATATCAACATGAAGAGAACTATCGAGTCTAATAAAATTAAAAGACTCCAGTCAGAGTTGCATCTCATAGATACAGCGGATAAAGTTCCCAATACTCATGTATTCTTCGTGGAAGACGAAAAGGAAAAAAAAAAATTTGATCTTGCCAAGAGATTGGACACCCACCCATCCTTGATACAGCACAGGACTAATAGGTTGAGGATTTCTGATTTGGAAAAGATAAAGTTGCCAGACGTTGATAAAAAAGTGAGTTGTAGTTTTTGTGGAACATAGTTCAAATACATTCACATTTATAATCAAAATTATTTAAAAAAGCCTAGAATCTACCCATTATTACTCCATTCCAGGAATTTTGTTGATCCGCTCTAGAAAATTTAAAAAAAAAGTATTTATAATCCAAATATTTAAAGAAAACAAAAAAAATAGGTATTCATAATTCTAGAAATACTAAATTTTTGTTAAATTTTAACACTCCAAAATGCAATACTAGTGCAGCGCAAAACCACTATCCTTTTGTAGGAATAAAACATTCTTATCAACTAACTGCAATTTAAAAAAAAAACTCTAAATCTAAAATCATTAAAAGTGGATTTAAAAAAATGTAACTCGTAAAAACCAAGTTTTTATTATACTCCCTTTCTTTGTAAAATATAACAACAATTAAAGACGAATTAAAACATACAACATAACACTAAACTTACAGTAATTTAATATATTTCTAAAATTTCAGATGTTTTGAGCTTTGATAAGACACTTCATGCTTTGAAGATTAAATTCTAAAAACATTTGTCAGTTTATTTAGATTTTCGACATTCGTAGTGAAGTACCTATTATGTAAACCGACGGAGTAATTCAAATTTAGAAAATGTTCCGCGACGTTATCGGGCCGCCGTTGCTAGTAAACAAACTTTTCTAATGATTCCAATTTGAAAAAAAAACAATAAAATTTCTAAAAATCCAAAATTAAACTATAATTATTAATTTTTTTTTAACGAAAATTTGATAGATCTTCTTGATCGTCGCCACGAGTCTACTTGCCAAGTTTCAGCTCGATTGAATCACGGGAAAAGAGGTAAAAATTGATCCAAAGTTTTTTCAACGGCAAGCCGGCAAGCAAGCAGACGCCACGAGTTAAAAGAAAGAAAGTATAACCCATAAAATCCAAAAAAATAAACTCCTAATTAAATTTCATATCACATATTGTAATAATGAAAAATTCCAATAATATATTACATTTTTTCTTTTTTACTTTATATACTTTTTTGGTAATTATTCTAATTTTGTAAATAAATACGAGATGATAATAAGAAAAATAAAATTTATTCAATATAAGAGATAAAATATTTATATATGTCTTATTATTATGTATTATATGTCTTGGCATTCAGTGGTTTCCTTTCTGGATATAAAAGTTAACTCAAATACTAATTGTGTAATTTGGTACCTGTCAATAATATAACCAAGAAATCTCACCCCTTGTCCATATTTGAGGATCAAAAACATCCATATCTATAAAACGATCAAATCTCGAGTTTTTCATGATTTTAGTCATAATTTTTTAGCATCTATGTGTGAAGCGTTATAGTATGAAATTTATAAATTTTTTATAAACGTATATTTTGGAAAAAAAATAGAAATCAAATATTTATGCTAAAGATTTTTATGATATATCAAAATATAAATGCTATAATAACAATTGTGATACAAATATTTCGAAATACATGTTGTATACTGATTTTTTCCAAATAATTGGTCATGCTGCAATGTTCTCACTGCACGCTTCTGCTGATTAGTGTCGAACAAAAAAATAAACAAAAACATCCATATGCACACTTTTCAATATCAAAGACAACCAAAGTTGGTACCAAGAAAAGCCTTTATTCCACAAAATTAGTTGTTTTTACTTATTTTGAGGGCATTTAATTCCAATATACCTTGTAGCATTCTAAAAGGGAATTGCTTTTTCTATTCAATAAAAATACATGTTTTTCTCCATGAGAACACAGTAATTTTTAAATCAATTTTTGTTGATACCCAAAAATTTGCCTAAAAACAATATCCATTCTTGATCATCATGTGACTTGTTTCATTGTCCATCATAGATGCAGCAAAGTAATGCAGATGTATAAAAATATCACTAAAATGTGTTTAAAAATAAATTAGATGGATCATATCTAACGTAAATTTAATTTAATTTGCTTTAATCATCACAGAACTATGTTATGAAAAATCTTCACATGAAGTGAAATGTGATTTCATTAAAATTAATAAAAATGTATGGAGTGCACAATTTACTTTGTGTGTGTGTGTGTGGATGCCACTTACTTTTATAAATTTTTAAATAATTTTACTTTTTTTTTTCCAGACCTTTGATATCATGAAAGGAAAACGTGATAAGTCTTATAAGGAGCTGGCAAAGAGAATCGACAGAGAAAAGGAGTTGACAATAATTCAACAGAAGATGGAAATCAAAAGACATTTGCAAGATAAAAAAACCCTGAAACCAAAGCGAATAAAGGCGGCAACCAAAAATTCTGCCCCAGTGTATAAGTGGAAATATGAAAGGAAAAAGTAGTCTCCGGAATATATATTTTTTCTTTATGTATTATTTGAAATAAAACATTATATTTATTTCAATTTGTTTTTATTTTTGTTTTATTAAAATATTCTTATAACTATTATTATATTATACATTTACATATACATACTATACACATACATTAATTATCATTGATCCATATAGTGAAACCCCGATAATTCGAAAACCCTTATAATTCGTAATTCGAAATCATTTTTAGCCCCTTGCGCCATAAATCAATTTATTTAATTTTGCATAATTTGATTTCTTTTTGTAATTTGACAAAATTGAAAAAAAAATTGAGTTTTCGCAAGTGAGAACAACAAATATGTTAATATCAGGTACTATGGTAATAGAAACGTTGGTTCTTTGTATTACCATAATAAATATTGCGTTTTTGAAATGATTTCTGGAAATATGCAAAACATACACGCGTTTTTCACAAAATTAATGGCATATTTCAAGTGTTTTACAATTTTAGCGAATTTCGCAATCACATCGTGATTTTTTTTGTAGCTTGAATTTCGAATTAATTCAAAATGTTTTTTTTATTGTGCGGGGTTCCGCATTATTCCAAATGTTTTTTTATGGGTCTCTTGAATTTTATTGAATTTATTTGGGGAAAAGTTTACTCCATAGATTGATATAAATAGGATTTTTATTCCATTCCTTCATTCATTAACTCATCACAATGTCATACCGTAAAATATTATCTATACTCTCCAAATAATTTCAAGGCATATTAAACAATTGTTTTTTGATGTCAACAGATGTACTAAAATTTGACCTATTTGTAAGGTCCAACTCTCAATAGTTTGTATTTTTGTGATTTATAAGTAAAACATCAACATAAAATACAGAGTGGCAATAATACATATGTGGATAGATTTTAGTAAGTGACCTGCATGCAGTGGCTATTATAATATAAATTTGTAATGATTTGTAAGGTTTGCCTTGCACTAACACTTCTTAACACATGTGGGTCGAAGAAGAATTTAATAGTACTGAAGTAACAAATTGTGCTAAAAATATAAATATACTTAACACTAATTTCTTTTAAATAAAAAAAAAATCACTTGTCCAAATCCTAGGGACTATATTTTGTTCCGCTTTCATTAAATATGAATTAAGGAATTTGATTTACACCATACGTATTACTAATTTAACAACTAAATGATTATTTCATTTCATTAAATTTTAACTGTTTACTGGAATGTTAGTAGGCAACAAATTGTAGTAGAAATATTTTTTTTTTAATGAACTAAAGAATTGTTGAGAGCAGTGGCGTGCAGCGCATACAAGTAAAAGCTGTGCATTAGTAAAGATTCTGGGAAACAAATATTAATTAAATAATCCTTATTTTAAGAAAAAATTTAATTAAAATTCTAGCCGTTTTATTTTTAGACTATGGCTAGAAGTTTTATTTCCGACTTTTCTGTGCCTAACTTCATGTCAATTCTTCATTTATTTCGCCAACCAATTTGTTCCATAGATATAGTCAAGTCGAGAAAAAAAACGTGTATTTTTAAGGCTGCGAGTTTTGTGTAATAGACAAGTAAATTTAGCATACTTCTTCGAAAGGTCCTGTGCCAGGTGAGAATACGCGCACGTAATTGCAAAAATGCTATTTTTTACAAATTCCACCTAAAACTTTCTGTGTAAATTCTGTGTCTTTTCTATGGTGAATGTAAATACAAATACCATCTGTCATATCATAAAAAGTTTGATTTATTTTTGTGAAAAGAAATGTATATCTGAAATTAGTATTGTTCTCCATTTAATTATATATAAATCGTCTTCGAAATATATTGAAATATTTTGCCGTATTACCTATACCCATATAAAATATTTATTTATTTAGGAAATATTGTTTACAATACTTTTTTTATAGTGCAGTTATTTTTGTGGATTGAAGCTACTCAAAATAGTTCATTATATATAGTTAAAAAATTTAAAAAAATATATATACCCTTATAGGTATATGCGTATATATATATATTTTTAATATACCTAGGTATGTAGTTGATCACAGCATAACCTAAGTTTATACCCACTGCACGCCACTGGTTAAGAGAGTACAATACATGTGTAATAGTTTAATTGCTTTGTGTAAGTCAAATAATTAAAATTCTTAAGAATGAATACATGCATTGGTACTTTTGCTTCAGTTCAACTAATTCTGTAATAAACGGTGACTTTTCTACTGCACTTGTATTTTAAAAAGATTGGATACATTTTTATAAATTATTCGAAATGGATAAAAGATATGTATGTATATGTTACAAAGTGTTAATTTCGATAATGTACACTTTAACTATGAGTTAATTTATACATTATCGAAAGTTATTGTGTTCACTTATCAAAATTTACACTTTGTCTTTAACAAACAGGGTGTCTCATAGCTAGTAGCAAAAACTTTACAGGTGGATTCCTGCCTTGATAAATGAGCTGAAGCAACCGTGACATAATTAATATCAATACTTATGGAGATAGCCAATATCGAAATTTGCATTATTTTTTCAATATTTGTGACTAATTTTTTGCAGAAAGTTGAAATGTCATTACAGAAACTTATATTGATTATGAAAAATTTATTTAATATAAGTCAAATATAATGACAAAAACCTTGTAAAAAAAGGAAAAGTTTGATATTACATATCTCCATATCTATTGATATTAGGTCATCGTTGCTTGAACATTTTCATATCATTATCAAGACAGAAATCCACCTGTAAGATTTTTGCTACTAGCTATAAGGCACCCTGTATATGTATGCACTAACTATGTGTTCATTTATACAGTACCGAAAGTTAATGTGTATGCTTATCAAAATTTACACTTTGTAACATTATACTATATAGGTAAAATAAAGCAATTATTATTTCGATACATAATTATTTCTAAAATAATTTTATAATTCAGTCTATCTTTGGTATCTTAAATCTAAATCACAATTTTCATTACCATAATACGCATTTGTGCTCTGGGTTCATCGCTGATCCTATTGGACATGACCACGCTTCCGCGAATTCCTTAGAATTACTTAAAGTGCCTATTACTCTAATTTTATTTGGACTATGAACTCCCTCTACTAATTTTGATTTCAGTGCTCCAACTGTGGAGTTCCCACACCAAATCTGTAAGATATAATATACTTAGGACCTGGTATAAATAGAGCTTAGTCATACTTAAAGAAACAATGCTTATTTAATTAAACATACATATTTGATAATATTATTGTTTGCGAACCTGTGCAAATCCAAGGAAAAATAACTGTTCTGATGTGTACTGCTCCATACTAGGTAATCTGATCCTCTTGACGGAAGAATTTCTCGTCGTGAATAGTGTATAGGCATGCAAAGCAGCCCTGAGTCCTCCATTATCAGCTATATTCTCTCCCTGTGTATTGAAACCGTGAACCTGAAATTGATAAAAATAATGTGATAGCTGTACTGTCAAATATTCGTGTAAGTGAAGAGTTTATAATCCGTATCTCACGTACAGTGTAGTTAGGAAGTTGAGACATATGGTATTGATTATATTGGTCAATAATGCATTGGACTTTCCCATGGTAATGTTCTAGAGTAGCCGCAGACCACCATTGTTTTAAATTACCATGTTCGTCGTAACGTCTACCTGAAATAAAAGTAAAATTTATTTCAAATATTAAATCACAGAAATTTTGAATTTGAACAGCTAGTAGAAAAAACTTATCTGACTTGTATCAAAGCGAATGGATTTTTAATATTCAATATTAATTGCTTTGATGATAAGTCTAATGTTTTACAAAAGATAAGTCAGAAATATTGAAAAAAAAAAGTATCACTTGCCATTATCAAGTCTTAGCCTCGACAGTTATAGCAGAGCCGTACTTGTCGGTGGCTGAAATTAATCTCCCACCATTCAAATTTACATTTCCATTTTGTTATTTTCATCACTTACATTAAAAAATTTTGCAGCCCGATTTAGAAGAAAGTACAAACCTTGGTCGTCAAATCCGTGTGTCACCTCATGACCCATGATAGCACCAATTGATCCATAGTTTATTGCTCTGAAATAGTTTGTAAAACACATTAATGATCATATTATTTCACTGAAGTAAATTTAGAATTATATTAAAAATAGAAAATTCCTCATACTCAAGTCCATTTCCATAGAACGGTGGTTGTAGTATCCCTGCTGGAAATGCTAGAAACATATTAACGATTAGATATTGAAAAGATTTGGCAGATAAATTTAAAAAAATATAAAATGCATATTAAATGAATACAGTTGGCTATACTTACTAACTGAATTTAGTGTCGCTGAATAAAATGCATTCACCGTCGTTGGTGTAGCTACCCATCTGAAAAAATACATGTGAATTGAAGTACTTTACATAAGTACGTGAAATACTTAAAAAAAAACAACTAAAATAAAAAAAAAGCATGATGTACCTGTTTCTGTCAGGCTTCTGTCTTAAACTTTCCAAGTTCTTTTTAACAGAAACGTTAGTTAGTTTTAAATATGTATCAAATAATTTTCCTTCCACGATTTCCGTCTGAAAAAAGATTTGACATTTAATTTATTTTGATGCGCTTATTAAAGTAATGAACAAATAAATTAAAGTACAAACATACATTGTTATAATTAGAATCGAGTTGCTCCTGTGTCAGAAGCCATGCCGGAAAGCCCACAAAATTGCGAATGGCTTTAAGTTTATTCAAGGTCTTGAATCTAGTTGAGTTGTCCATCCAATCGAGTTGCTGCACAGCTCCAGAAAATGCTTGCCTGACATCTTCCAACATTTCAATGGCCTGAAAAAAGGTTATTCTCAATATCGATTATAGAAGTAGAAAAATGTTTCATTTTAAGATCGCTTTAGTTTGAGATCATTTTCTATTTAATGTGTATTTGGTAAACCAATGTATTTTTTCAGTAAACAAGAATAGTATCAGGCAGGGGCTTGCAGTGAGAGCATTGAAGCATGACTTTTTCTATCCTTATAGTTTGAAATAATGGAAACAAATGATATATCTTGTAATATTCCTATCACAATAATTATCATACTATTCAGATTTTAATATTTCATAATATTCTGCCAGATAAATATTTAATTTTGATTTTTTTCCAAATATAATATGTTCACTTAAAAGTCATTCTTCAATTAGTGATGGTTGAACAGTTATTTCAACCGGTTATTTTTGGCACAGTTATTTGTGATTTGTATCTGATTATATCGATGATTGATAACTAAGATATAATTATTGTCTAGTACCGATGGTTGCCGTCGAATTGCAAAAAATCAGTTGCCAATTATCGGCGCAATCAGATACAAATCTCAAATAATGGTTAATGTTATTTTACGTGCCTGGTATCAGGGTGTTAAGGCGATCGTCGATTAAGAAATATTAGCAAAATTCAGCGGCGACGAGCACTTTTTCTCATAGCTTCTCTTGCATTAATTTTTTTGTGTGGAAAAGCATCAAATTAAAATTTATTCATTACGTTCCATATATTTTAAATATGTACATTTTTCTAAAACAACTAAATTATTTAATCAAATAATACATTATCAAACCAATGATATTTTAGAAGTGATGAAAATTGTTCCATATTGTGGACTTTATGTAGACGTATGACATAATTTTTTTTTCAATATTTTTTTTTTGATAAGTTAAAATTGTTTTTAATTAATAATAAATATTTTTGTATCGGTTACGTAGATTTTATATAATTTATGTTTTAAAGAAGAATTTTTAAAGAAGAATATATTTCTTTTAAAAACTTTATCACCCTTTTTATACTTTTAAAATTAATATAATACAAAAAAAAATCAGAAACTTATTCAGAATACCTGATTTCAGCTAATTAATCAAATTAGCGTATTTCAAACACAATATGTATCTGTCATGTAAGAAAGATTAAGAAACAAAATCTGTTATGTTTTAGATGTTAATTTTTAATTTACTTTTACTTACACTTACAATCGGCCGTATTTTGAAAATACCAATATTGCAATATTTTTTTTTGACAGTTATTGTATGACATTGCAATGCCGCCAATTTTGACAGGTTTAAAAATAATGAATTCAATAAATCAGAAAGCTCTAAAATGTAAACAAATGTTAGGTTATTCATAATTTGCATTTTAGAGCTTTCTGAATGATTGAATTCATTATTTTCAAACTTAAAATTTCAAAATTGGCAGCATTACAATGTTACACAATAACAGTTAAGATACAGAAATAGCAATATTGCTATTTTCAGAATACGGCCAAATGTTTTTTGTGGCAGAAGAAATTAATTACAATAATAGAGCTATGCATTAATTTTGAGAGATTTTCTTATAAAATTACAGCTTTGTTTTTAAAAAGTAGTTACAACTTGATCATTCAAAGTATGGTCCATCGCCAGCGACTACTTTTTCTGGCAGTATATGGACACCATGTTAGAAAAACGACTCATTTTTTGACACTATCCATGAATCAACATTTTTTTTGTTTTTGGTGGACGATTTTTGGTATCTTCTATAAAAAGTGAAGTTTTCAGCCTAGCCATGAGATATCGATCGAAACAAGTGGTAATCAGATGGAGCAATGTCTCGAGAATATGGTGGGTGGGGTAGGACTTCCCATTTCAGCGTTAGTAAGTGTGAGTATAGAGTACACAACACCAAGCAGATCCCACTAAATATAGAGCCTGAAACCATGTATAGCGGGGCATTTCTACGTGCCACGGAAACGTTGCCATGCGCACGGTACTCGAGCGAGCTCACGGGGACATCGGGCTGCACGTCAGTATCACGTGGTATGTTTACAAGTGAATGCGCATGCGCTGTATCTGTCAACTGACATTAATGTGGGGAAATGAAATTATTGTTCTCCAACTCATCGCCCTACAATTTTGTGGGACACTTCAAACCGTGAATATAAAAATAAAATTATGTGAGGGCCAACAGCGTTCCTTAATATTGTCTTGCTTGGCTTTGGAAGGCCCGATTATTTGTAATAAATTGTCAAAACCGGTTGTTGTCATTCGAGTGAAATTGACAAAAGATCCGTCAGATATTCGAAGATCGCATAGAATATCCATCCTTCTTTCTCTTTGCAGTAAATAATTTCGCACCCACCACCTTTTTCTCTTACGTTTCGATAAACTCGTTAAAATAAATAGATACGCAGCTGTCATCATAAACTCATGGGTGACAGGTGTAAATAGATGCGCAACTATCATCATAATCCCATCAGGTGACATTTCCGCGACAAGTGATATGTGAGTCTCGGTGTGTACACCGGCAAATTTCTTGAAATTTTTTGGCATTGTGGGGGAATGCACAAAGCAAAATTTGGGTCTCGTTGGTGGAATGGTACAGTAGCCGGCAAACATCTTGAAATTTTACGGCGTAGTGGGGGGAAGTTTGCGCATGTACTATTCCACCAACGAGACCCAAATTTTGTCTTCTGCGCATTCCCCCACTACGCCAAAGAATTTCAAGAAGTTTTCTGGCAACTGTACATGCGCAAACTTCCCCCCACTACGCCGTAAAATTTCAAGATCTTTGCCGGCTACTGTACACGTCAAATGGCCGAAACATGAGCGTAGATGTTGATGCGACATGCTGCACGATTTGTCCCCTAGTGAATACATGGCTTGAGCCTCAATTCATGGATACGTCGTACTTGTCATACATGCTTTGCCATTGATGTTAATGCATAGCCGGGCTCACCTCATGATTTTGTACACTTGGGATCATCGTTCTGTATCATTTTTCAACAGTTTTGTTGGTACCTAATTTGGAATATTTAATGCTAAAAAATCTGTTGCGTACACTTGGACAAAATGACACTGAAAACCAAAGACACATGATAGCGTTTTGATACGAATATGGTAACAATATAACCTGATGAGATATAGTACAAATTGCACTCTTTCATAGGAATCCCTCAAAATTAACGCACTGTCCCAATACATAAAATCATGTCACTATTCCAAACATTGAAGGGTTAAAATAATGTACTCACTTTTTCCCGTGATTTTTGATCAAAATGCTTCCTTACATACAGATAGCTGAGTGCAATTCCAAAATTAGCATTGACATTTGCAGTGCAGCCTTTCCACCGAGGGGTTCTTTGTTGGAGTCCAAATACTTCTTTGGAGAAAGTGAATCCCAGGTCTCTGAATGCAGTTATCGTGAGTGGAGCTACGGTGGAGAAAATGCTCCACCATACAAACTTCTCTGTAACATGATTAGGCATTCATATATTTGTTGCCAAATGTCATTGATTTAATTATTATCAATATATTATAGGAGGTATGGCCTCACCCGAGGAGATCACCGCGTAAGTCCTATTTTTAATAGCCAAGGTGATTAGCTTTGTTTAAAAAACACTAAGAATATTTGTGATGTGTACGAGAATTCAATTTATATATTTAAAATAAATACAATAATTATTTATTTACCAATAACTATTTTATCTGTAGCAGTCAGCATCACTGCAAGTTTTTGAAGATAGGGTAAGTCCATTACAATAACTCTGTCATCTTTTGGGGACAAGATAATGTTGGTGTCCTGAAATACCTGCTCAAGGTAATCTCCCCATTGCATCTGGATACATAAAATTAAGGAAACCAGTTAATTAACAGACATCTTCATGCATTCATCTCGGGGACTATTTTATATATATATATTTATTTTTTAACAAACAGACCGTCAACAGGTCAATATTGACCCTAATAGATGGTCCTATAGTGATGTTAGAGTACAAAGTACAACATATTTTATGAACATTTTGAATATGATATAATTACACAATACATTTTTATGATAAATTAATAATAAATAAGGATAAAATAAATTGTAAATAATATTCAGAAGAAATAAAGTCTAACGCAAATCAATTTAGGAAACAGTTCCAGATTAACAAGTTTTTATACAATACTTTTTATTATAATTTAATAATAAATATTGCCTTTATGGTAAAATGAATTGTAAATATTTATTTACAATAAATTATTATTATTATTTTATTTTTTAAATTTTTATTTATTCTTAAAACAGGTAATATAATAACATTTATATTTCCTAATATGTATATACATTGTAAAATATCAGTATGTATATCAAATTACTAATCAAAAGTATGTATCACAAACTATCTTAGTTTTTTCTTAAAAATTTTCATGTTTTTTTCGTCTCTAATATCCTCTGGCAGACTCACATACAATTTCATCCCACTGTACATCACAGAAGTTTGCGATCTTTTTTTCTTTCTGAATGGCAATCTTATTTCATCTTTTTTTCTTATACAATGGTCATGTTCATGTTGGTTTTCTCTTATTTTTCTTACCAATTCAAATGTATTGTTGTATCCATTAACAATTTTGTATATAAATAGAAGTATATTAAATTGAATTATTTGTCTAAATGTCATTATTTGTAGACTTTCTAACATCAATTTGATTCTTGTGTATCGATTTCTTTTTAGTATAATTCTTAATGCTTTATTTTGGAGTATTGTTAATTATGATTAGTATTAGTGCTAGTAAATGGAATTTACTAGTACCTACATAAAATATTGCATATGCATATAAATATACACTAGATCATTGACGTATTATAATATAGACAAGTTATTCCCATACAGCCGGCTTTCATATGTAGCAAATATTGCATTGAAAAAGACGACTTCACGGCTCACTTATTTCACAAACGCTCTGCGTGTAGACAGAAAAATCAGGTAATTTGAAGTCACGGTGAGTAAAATAACATACTAATTTTTACAATACTCTGTTTCTTTTTCCCCGGGACTTTTTTTTCGGCGTAGCGTCGCGCCCAGTAGCAAAGAAGGTCCGTTCGATAACGAATGCTAGTAAGGCCTTACTAAACCTTAGTAAACCTTACTTTTGAGTTGCTAAGATTTCACGCTTCGAACATATCTACAGTTTATTACATTAGTGTATATTTTGACACTTACATCTCTCCAGGCTTCTGGTCCTCCATTTGCTCCTTCAATTAATTGTATAATACTGACTTCATGGAACAAATGTGATCCACTTCTCCTAACTTCTGATGGTGTCATAATCTTAAATGAAGAAAGAATTTGTAGAGTGCTTATAAAGTATAACATGCTTACAAAAATAGTGTCAAAATGCAGTCTACATATATATTTTTGCATAATAAACTCTGTCTTAGATCAAAACGGATGTTTAGTATGTATTTAATTTGAAACAAATAAACCAAACAAGCATTCATGGTATCAAGAGTAAATGTAATTTGATTACTTGTGCTAATCCGGTACTGAATCCAAGAATATCTTCCGCAAATTGCTCAGCGTCAGTCAAAGGATCATATCTTCTAACCATTGAAGTAATATATTTTTTGTACTGATTTATTTCTGTAGAGAATTTTGTCGGGTTCACTAGATACCTTTCACTAAAACCAGGCGAAACTTGTTCTATCTGAAAAAATAAGAGAGTTTATATATCAGTATAGATATAGATTGTATAACAAGCCCCACGAATGTATTTATGGGGATTGTTATATAATCAATATCTATACTGATATATGAAGAGGTAAAGTTTGTAAGTTTGGATGTCGGAGGTAATCTCCGAAACTACTGATCCGATTTCAAAAATTCTTTCACCAATTTTAAAATGGACTTTCTGCGTGGTTATAGGCTATATATTATCCCATTAAAATAAAAGGGCTTTATGTGGTGACCTGTTTTACAACAAAAGTGACGAAAAAATGATCGAGCGATGCATTTTTTTTACGAAAACTGCCTTAACGGTAAGAGATTTTTTAATTTTTTAAATTAATAATATGTATATGTAATATTTTATTACGAAGATACTTTGAAAATATTTACAATTAATTTTTTTGCATGTATATACATATACCTCACCAAAAAGAATTACGATTCTTGTGTGTGGTGAGGGATAACCACTTATAATCATATAGGTAGGTAATCTAATTTATTAGACAATGAGAAAGGTAATATATTATTTATCTAATATATCAAAAATCTTAATTAATAATACAATACGTAGAATAAGCAGTCAAGTAAATACTAATATAGATATTATATAATATAAATATACTTTCTGTAAAAGTTGTAGAACTCAAAAAGTTCTATAAAAAGTCTGCGACAGGATATATCTAAATGTTAAGGTCAATACACAAATTGATAAAATATGAAAAAAATATATACATATTTAAAATTAATTTTAATCTGTCGGGGGGTAATTTAAGTGTGCAATGTTAAGTGCTTATCAAAATAAATTTGCTTATCGTCAGGGAAATTTTATGTAAAATAAAAACTGCCATTCACGCAACATTGTTTGGACGAGTAGTCTAGATTATATTGGTTTTTCACTGATACTCTTATAGTCTCAAACTGAATTCCATGCGAGCGAAGCTGCGGGCACAGCTAATGAAATATAATTGTATTGTACTTACAACAAGTCTATTTCGAGAAGTGTTCCTAACGTCTTCGGCTACATGAAGACCGACTAGAGCGCTGAGACCTAACAGTCTACGCGCCCTGCCCGCTGCTGTTTGCCAGGATGTCTTTGTCATATTTGGTGAATATCCGTCATTCTCAGGTTCTGTTCCGTTCAGGGAGATTGTTGTTTTGTCAAGTTTTGTACTATTTAAAAAGTTGGTCTCATTTTTGTCCAGTCTGCTTCCTGGCGGGAAGGGTGGAAGGCCGATAAGTCTGAAAGTTTGCATTATCGGTTCCAAACCATCAGCTTCTAATTGTCCTGGAAACAAAAAAATATTGTTTTTCACACGCTTATTCATGTAGATTGATATCTAATTACGAGAATGTATCTATTTGGATAATATATCTCCAGTAATAATAGTGACAGTTTCCATAAGATGAAGTAAATGTCACTGAAAATTTTAATTTCCCAATTTTATTTCTATTCTATTTTTTCTATTCTCAATTTATTGTATTGCAATGAACTAGTGATGCAACAAATACGAATACGAATATTCGTATTCGCCAAATATCATCACGAATATCAAAAACAAATTGAAAAAAATAACTGAACGCAACGCAAATTACGGTTTGACTGCGCACTGTGTATTGAACACACCTACACATTATTATCGGGGATTCCCCTAACATTGAATGAGTGGATTTTTTGAGTCCTCAAGTTGTCAAAGTCAAGGTGTGGTAAGTTTTAATTATTAAATTTCTTAGTAGAAAAAAAACAGTGGTGTATTATTTATTACCTAGTTGATTTATTCGTTTTCGTATTCGCCGAATAGTAGGACTGATATTCGTATTCGTATTTGTTTAAGAAGTATTAGTTGCATCACTACAATGAACGAATTAACAATGATGTAATTTTTATTTTTTAGTGAAAAGCCATTTTATTGTGAAGTTGTGTTTTAAGAAAATAGTTTTACAGTATATAAAAGAAAATTAAACAATTAGAAAGAAAGGCACAATAAAATTTGGTTGTCACCGGGAAAAGGTCCTGGAACTTTTCCTTACCGAGGAACAGCGACACCAATTTCTCCACAGTAAATATTTAAGATTGCGAAAAATTTGAAACAATGTATATAGTCCTGTGTGAACTATATATCTATTATTCCATTTTAAAATAGCTTTCAGCTTTATATTGAATAACATATACCTTTGAGTAATACGCGCTAGGTGACGCCAGGATAAGTCAATCCATTTTATATTATTATCTGGAATATCATGAATACAAGATAAATGGTTTCTATGGCTAAAATGGTATCCTCCCGGCAAGGAAAATTTTCTAGTGGTAACCTAATATTTTTTCGATATATAGGTTTATCTGTATTTCGAGTTGCTTCATGTAATTTGTTTTAAATTTTGAATTTCTAAATAAAAATTTGATAAACGAAATGAATAAATGTAATCGCTAGACCAATCAAAATTCTTATGACATTTGAAAAGTAAAATTAAAATAATAAAATAAAAATATTAGCAATTCGCCACTGCGTTACCTATATTAATTAAAATTAATTTTCATACTGTGTGGAAAAAACTGATCGTAAAATTTGAATGGACAATGTAGTTCTAGTTAACAGAAAATTTCCTTGCATCCGGACCGTTTACATAATAGGTAGGAACTCGTAAGCATTTCTGGAAAAAAAATAAACTGCGAGTTGTGACATGCTCAATGCAGAAAACACAATGCAAAATGCGAAAAATTGCATTTGCGCACCATCTTTTAAAATTTGCCAGGTACAACAAATAATTTCATACGGGATTCCGCACGATCGCGGCCAATCATGCCGTTCACAAAACGGTTGTAAAAATCACACATGATTTTGTTTGGACAGGCTTTATTTTCAGTCTTTCGAATTTCATTACGCTACACTAATTTTGAGCTTTTTTTTAAAGTATAAGGTCTCGTTCAGACAAGCGGAAATCGTGCGATTGCAAATCACGCGTTTCAAAACGCGCGATTTGTGTCATGTGTTCAGACAGCCGCGGTTAATAACCGATTTGTGCGCGCGAAAATAAACGTCAGTTTGACAGTTCCGGTGCCGTTCTCCGTCTTTGAATATCAGAGATATATTCGCTCATTACTTTGTGAACGACGGCCGTGTTCCATGGCAAGACACAAAAATATCATTCTGTCAGTTCATTTTTAGTGAGTTTCAACCTTCTTACCTAAAATACTCTTTTTTTCTACCATTTCCAAATATCTCCACCAACTCCTGCCAAGCTTGGTTCTTGGCATATTTGAGTAATCCTCACACTGAAGATCCCATATTACAGGTCCTTTCTCCACTTCATCAATAAAAAGTTCAGTGTTAAAGCGATCCATAACCATAGAAAAGAGAATAAAGTCCACGCGTGCTCCTGTTATGACATGGGAACCGTGCGGTGCCCGCAACGCGACTGAACGCTCTCGTAAGGCTCCATAGTAATAGGATCGTGCGGACGCCGTGCGGATCTATTTTCTAGCGGTTGGGTTGCGGGCACCGCGGCGGTTGACTAACCGCACGGTTGTGTCTGAACGATCACATACAAACCTAGGTAAATAAGACCCGCACGGGTCCCACGCGATTCTGAAACTGCACGGTTCCCGCTGTGTCTGAACAAGCGCTTACGCGTGGATTATATTCTCTTTTCTATGGTTATGGATCGCTTTGACACTTTTCATTGATGAAGTGGAGAAAAGACCTGCAATATGGGATCTTCAGTTTGAGGATTACTCAAATATGCCAAGAACCAAGCTTGGCAGGAGTTTGTTCTTAGGTTTTCACGGCCACTCAGAATCTTCAAGTTTGTGTTCACTGGGGTATTATGCCGTGTTGTTACGACCTTTCGGGCCGACGTTTCGGATCCCATTGCAGGGTCCATCATCAGGGCTGATGTGTTGTCTTGAATGTTGGTGTTGTGGTTAAGTATCGGCTTGCAATACCGTGCCGAAGTCATGATGTGTTGTATGTATGATTCATCTGTTGTCTGATCACTATCTCTGCGGAGTCTGCGACGAGAATGACTTTGAAGCGCCGGATACCAAGATGTTTTTAATTTGAGACCATCATCTCTATTAATGTTTATCGGATGCTTGTAGATTTCTAGTGCTTCCTTGATAAGACGCGCATGGTGACTCTTAGGCTTTCCAAGGATTTTCGGTTCGAATGCAAAATGATGGCCGGTATCCAGAAAATGCTCAGCCAGTGCTGATTTTTCTGAATGACCGAGTTTGCATGCCCGTTTGTGCTCGTTGACCCTTTTGGAAATGGTACGCGCCGTTTGCCCCACGCATACTTTATCGCAGTCTTGACAATCGAGTCTATACACACCGTCTGTTTCTAAGCGATCTCGATCCTTTGCTGATCTCAACATATCCTTAATTTTGAAGTTGGTACCAAAAACTGTCTTAATGTCTCTTTTCTTGAGAGCTCTGGCAATTCTGTCTGTAACGCTTTGGACAAAAGGCAGAAAGGCGATGCCTTTGCACTCAGGTTCTGTATGTTTTTCAGGGCGAACAGACCTCGTACTTATGACGCGTTGTATCTGTCGCTTCTGGTAACCATTGCCTTCCAGTGCGTCGCTGAGTGTTATCATTTCCTCCTGTAGATATTCATCTTGGCATATCCTTTTGGCCCTCGTGCCAAAGATGAATATCTACAGGATGAATATCTACAGGATGAATATCTACAGGAGGAAATGATAACACTCAGCGACGCACTGGAAGGCAATGGTTACCAGAAGCGACAGAGACAGACACTCCGCAGAGATAGTGATCAGACAACAGATGAATCATACATACAACACATCATGACTTCGGCACGGTATTGCAAGCCGATACTTAACCACAACACCAACATTCAAGACAACACATCAGCCCTGATGATGGACCCTGCAATGGGATCCGAAACGTCGGCCCGAAAGGTCGTAACAACACGGCATAATACCCCAGTAAACACAAACTTGAAGATTGGCAGGAGTTGGTGGAGATATTTGGAAATGGTGAAGACACGTTGGAAAAAAAGAATATTTTACGTAAGTAAGTATGTATTCACCAAAAACGAACTGACAGAATTATATTTTTGTGTCCTGCCATGGAACGGCCGTCGTTCACAAAGTAATGAGCGAATGGAGAACGGCACCGGAGCTGTCAAACTGACGTTTATTTTCGCGCGCACAAATAGGTACATGACACAAATCGCGTGTTTTGAAACACGCGATTTGCAATCGCACGATTCCCGCCTTAGAGGAATTGGGAAAACGAGGAAAATGGGGAAACGGGGAAACATTCTAGTATATTTTCTTTTTTTGAAATAAAACAAATGCTACAACAACCTTGAGCATTAATTTTTAACAATCCTCATTCACCCATAGCGGCTAAAATGTTGGTGCTATAATTTAAGTACCCAGGTAATGGTTCGTGTTATGCACTTTATACTCGTTAGACGTTAGACGAGATCCGACGATAACATTATACTGCGGTCGTGGTAGGTAATTTTGCGTAATGAAAATATACGGATGCATCCAGGCTCCAACAACAATGACCATTGTTCCGGCGTTTGGATTCAAATTATGAACGAAATAGATACTGTTTTTTGAATTAATCATAAACATCGCGACATTTTTGTAACTAGGTAATATAAATAACTTTATTACACGGCGCACGGACGGGTATTTAAAGAAAAAGTTAGCCAAAAGTCGAAATAAAAAAAATAACTGAGCGTAATTTGAAAATTGTTTCCTTTTAGTTAAATAGTTAAATGATTGTGACGTCACGTGACAGCCATCTTCTACACACAGTACCTTTGTATTGTCCGTTACTAGGGAAGGAAAAACTACATTTCAAAATGAAGACTACAACACATACAACGTTCACCAGTATGAAGACTACAAAGTGTACACTACATTTGTAGTAAAAAGTACATAAACTGAACTAATTGTAGTACTACAAAAATGTAGTACACTTGCCGGTAAACTTCTTGAAATTTTTTGGCGTAGTGGGGGAATGCGCGGAAGACAAAATTTGGGTCTCTTTGGTGGAATGGTACATGCGCAAATTCCCCCCCCCTACGCCGAAAATTTTCAAGATGTTTGCCGGCTACTGTACTAATGAAGGGATTGTAGTATTATAGTACAATATCAATATTTTGTTATTTTTTCCCAAAATTAAAAGCTCGGTAATTAAAAAAAAAGGCCGCCAAAAAGATTTCTTCATTCAGTCCCAAAATTTTACAAACCATGGGGGGGAGGTTATTTCAGTTTCCAGGAGATTTCTTCATTCAATCCCAAATTTTTTTCAAACCATGGGTGGGGGGGGGGGGGGGGGTTCGATTTCCAAAAATTTCTTCATTTATCTACATCAACTTTCTAAAAAGTTCACATAAACAATGTATGTACTTTTTTATTTTATTTTTAGCGAAATTTAAAATAATTTAAATTTTAATAAATATTATTATTAAGTTCTACGGGTTAAGTATTTTTATGTGTTACAGCTGTTTCGGCTTGTAAGGCCATTATCAAACCTTACAAAGCCTTATCAAGCCTTACAAGCCGAAACAGCTGTAACACATAAAAATGCTTAACCCGTAGAACTTAATAATAATATTTATTAAAATTTAATTTATTTTAAATTTCGCTAAAAATAAATATGGAGTTCTACAAATTAAACACAAAAACCATAAATAAAAAAAAATGTATGTACTCATTACCTATTGAAATAATAATAATAACGAATACCCGTTTCTATCTGATGTATGTACTCGTATTTTCGATAACTTTTAAATGTATATACTTTGTAGTGTTTGCTTTGAAATAAAGTGTACTATTTATAGTATATACAGTAGCCGGCAAACATCTTGAAATTTTTCGACGTAGTAGGGGGAAGTTTGCGCATGTATCATTCCGTCTACGAGAACTAAATTTTGTCTTCTGCGCATTCCTCCACTACGCCAAAATTTTTCAAGAAGTTTGCCGGCAACTGTACTTTCAATAACTTTGAAATGTTTGTAGTCTGTAGTGTGTACTACACTTCAAAAGGTGTGAAGTGTACACTTCAATGTAATGTAGTACTACATTGTAGTAGTGAGTATAGAGCGGACCCATCACTTGATCACTATCCGTTACGCCAGTCGGAGTTTATAAGTTGCTTCGTTTGCACGCCTGTATTCTCGGCGCCTACCTGCAAATAACATTTTGTATTCGCTTTCTGAGTAATTTAGCAGCTGTGAAGATATTTGTAATGGATTTAGAAGTTCAAGGTATTTACTACATTTTTAATTGAAAATTATTTTTGAATACATACTATTTATACAGATGTTTAAAAAAATCGTATTGAAACTTAATAATATTAAAATCTTTTTGACATATTTAAGGGTCTTAGTGAAAGAGCAAAAAAAAAAAACAATGTGAGATACGATCAAGTTCATGATCTTACTTTTGATGAAGAAAAATTTTCCGCCATTTTTTTTTACATTTTTTCGAATGTGTTAAAAATTCATGAATATATAAACTGAATTAAGTGACTTTCTTTTATTATAGCAACTGAAAAGAATGTGAAGGAGTTGACAAGTGGAGCACTCTACAGCTTCATCAAGGAGTGTACTGAACGTTCGCTTGATAAAAAGATAAAAGATATGGAGGACAACCTGATGAAAATTACGAATTGTCCACCAGAGAAAATCAACGAGTTTAAACAAAAATTAAGTTTCTTTATGGCGGAATTTAAACGAAAGTGGATAGCTGCATCACAAAAGGTGAAAGACTAAAAAATAACGAAAAATGGCTTGCAGGTACTGTGAAGTTAACAATGTGGTCAAAACAAATGGCGAGTCGGCCCTCAGTGGATTTCGAAGAATCTAGTGACCGCAGTAAAAGACGCAAAACAAAAGAGTTAAGGGAGCAGGTACCTGATACAGTATTGACTTACGCTGCCCAAATGAGTCTACGGACTGCAGATAAAAGCGATGCATCCGCAGTTTAAAAAGAATTAACGAAATCTCCGAGGAGAGCCTGTAAAGTACGAAAAACAAAAATCAGCTCAAAGAAACGAAAAAACACCGATCCTTTAACTACAACGCAGGCATTATCAATGTTCGTGGAAGCTGATCTATGAACACAATACGAAATGCAAGTCCAAAGCTCTATCCATGTTATTCATTAATACAAAAAGCAAAAATGCAATGCTATCCTAAGCCAGATTCATATCGTGTTACTGATTGTGCCGAAACAAAACTGCAACATTTATTGGATCATAACGCATCACGCCTTTGATTATCTTGAAGAAGTTCTTCTTAATATTTCTGAAGAGGAAAAATAAAACCATGAACTGATATCGAAATGGGGCTGCGATGGGTCTCAAAAAGCCCAATTTAAGCATAAATTCCAAAATAATACTGATAGCGATGCTAACATATTCCAAAGTTAATTTATGCCTTTAAAATTAATTTCAAATGATGGAAGTCACAAAAAAGTTATTTGGCAGAATCCCGGTACATCAAGACCGCGATTCTGTAGACCGATCCGAATCAGGTATGTTCACGAGACCAAAGATATTACCAAGGAAGAAATTAATTACATACAAAATCAAGTACAAAACTTAGTGATTTCCCAAGTGTCAGTAACCAGTAAAATTTTTCCTACTATGGTGCAAAAGTGTGCAACGCAGCAACAAACAACTTGTCTACAATGCATTGTCACCTATATATGCAAAGCGACGTCTAAAGAATTTAATAAATTAGAAATGAAACGAGAAGAAAATCCTGAAACATTAAAATTTGGATTGTTTATTCTTCACGCGAGGATACGATTATTTGAGTCAATTTTGCACATGTCCTACAAATTACCGATTAGAAAGTGGCAAACAAGATCAACAGCTGACAAAAAATCAGTTGAAGATGAGAAAAAACGAATGCAGCAGGAGATAAAGGAAGAGATGTCTTTGTTAGTTGATATACCAAAAGCTGGCTTTAGAAACACTACTAATGGCAACACTTCACGTAGTTTTTTCCTGATCCAGAAACAGCATCAAGAATAACCGGAGTGGACTTAGATCTAATAAAGGGATTCAAAATAATTTTAGAAGTAATTTCCAGTGGTCATCAAATAGATGTAAACAAATTTGCGATCTTTTCCAAAAAAACGGCAGAAGTCTATGTGAAGTTGTATTGGTGGCATCCGATGACACCTATTGTCCATAAAATATTGGCTCACGCACCTTCGATAATCAAATATGCCATATTACCTATTGGTCAACTTTCGGAAGATGCTGCTGAAGCTCGTAATAAACACTTCCAGCAGTATAGACCGAACTTCGCAAGAAAGTTCTCAAGAATATAATGTAAAAAAGATGTTCTTGATCGATTATTGTTAAGCTCGGATCCATTTGTTTCATGTTCGCGACCTGTAGAAAAACGAAACAAAAAATTCCTTTTATCGAGTTTGCCAATAGATCCTGTATTCGAAGAAGAAGAAGAAGTAACAAACAAGACCTCCGATGAAGAAAATACATATTATTTTAATGAAGATGATATATAAATAAAAATTTGAATAATTAAGAAATATTTTTTCTTGTAAATACCTTCTTCCTTAGAAAACAAGCTAACGTTTGATACCCAAAATATAAAAATTAAGATCCAAAATATATAAAAATATACATAAAAGATCATTTAAAGACGATTAAAACGTTAAAATAATTTTGGCCGGCTTTTTTTCTAAACACGTGTCTGTGCGGCGTCCAGAAACTATCGAATGTACCCGAAATATGCAATTTAATATTAAGGTGGATCGATCATGGAAAGTCATGCTTTCTATTATTAAATTAATTTTTAAATAAATTTAAAAAAACAATTATTAGAAAGTCGTAGTTATTGCCACGCGATGACAAATTCCTTCTTCTACTCGCACTAACAACCATCGAACTCAAGGCACACAGACGCGACGGCGAGTTTTGTTGACTTGGGTCGTCGGCGTTAAAATTATAATACGAGCTCACAGCAAACGTAAGTTTTCAAGTAAATGAACTATTATTTTCTTTAAATTTCTAATATTTAAAAAATCGTCACTGATTTGAAGAAATATCAAAACATCATGGAATATAGAATATGAAATTGGAATATAGAATAAAATAGAGAATGCAATTATGGCCAATAAGAATCTGTCAAAAGAAGCAAGATTAGCGGTACATAATGGCGTTCTAGTGCCAACCCTTATGTATGGAAGTGAAGCCTGGAATTGGCAAAAGAGGAATGAAAGTAGACTGAATGCGGTTGAAATGCGGTCACTAAGACGCTTGTGTGGAAAATCTTTGGTCGATAGAGTGAGGAATGAACAAATTAGAAGTGAATGCAATGCTGGCTGTAGTGTGGTAGATAGAATAAAGAAAGGAGTGCTGAGATGGTTTGGTCATGTGGAACGTATGAACGAGGAAAGGATGGTTAAGAAAATATATGAGGCGAATGTTGAAGGCAACAGGAATAGAGGGCGTCCGCGAAAGACCTGGCACGATCAGGTACTACAAGTATTTGAGGATGGCCCTGTTAAAAGCCGCAACAATCGTAGAACGTGTATGAGAAGATGTATGAATGTGGCCGAAGCAAAAGTGGTGGGCCAGGATAGAAGAGTGTGGCGTTCAATCCTCTCTGCCTACCCCTGCAGGGAAACGGCGTGATGGTTAGTTAGTTAGTTAGTTAGTTATATAGAATATGAATATGGAATATATAAGTTTAGCTTTGTCTCGAGATGCTTTTTTGTAGGTAAATGTGAAAGGGAACTTTGTAGACAAGTGTGAAATAATTTATTTTAATACCAACAATTTTGACACTAAAATGTAAGATTATGTTTCTTCACTGCAATTAGTCGTAGATGTTCAAAACATGGAAAGTCCAACTAATACGATTGAAGTGATAAAATCATTTATAATTTTCATTGAAGTGATACAGTCAAGATCAGATGACAAGATGGGACAAAATGAAACATACAATAAACAACGACTGTCATCGCACGCTCAGCGCTGATTCCTGTTTACTTCCCTTTACGCAAGTTTAGATAGTGATGTTTTAGTCTCTAAAGTTGTTTCGCAATGAAATTAATCTGTGTAACGAAATTATTCACCGTTATCAGTACTAATGTAATTGAATACAGCTATTACATCAATTTCACCATTAGCAGCTTTATTTTAGATTATAATCCGAGAAAAGGCATAAAACGTCACAGACAACGTGGTTCGGTTAATTGCAAGTAATTTTTATAAATTGATTAGACTATGTTTTATGCTAAATTTAACACGATGTTCGAGAAACGTTTTCCTAACAATCGCAGTAATATTTCAAACTAATGGCCCGCGTAAGCGAAATGGGACACAAAGAAGTAAATCTCAAAGATTTAGTTGAGATAAATTTGATATCATGTACACACAAGTGAGGTTTTCATCTAGAAATGGACTCGTCTGGCAATGCGAGAAAAATTTACAATTCTGACAGCTTCTCCCGCATTTTGTAGCACCTTTTTGTATGGAAAGGTATCAAATTATTATTCAAAAGGTTCCGTGTATTTTAAATATACGCAGTATCTTTCTAAAATGACACAAACTAAATTGTTTAATCCATTAATAAATTACTGAAACCACGATGTTTTATAAATGAAGATTGTTCCACTTTGTGGGCTTTTTTTGACTTATGGACTTGTGACTTTTCAATATTACTACAAAGTGAGAAATATCTTTAATTAATAAAAAATATTTTTAAATCGTCTTACAATTTACGCTTCAAAAGAGATTTATTTTATTTATTTTTCTGCGTGATTTTTTAAAAATATTTTTACATAGTTGACAACTTCATAACTTCGATATATTAAAAGATTGGATATTTTTGTTTTAAAATTAAAACTAACTAATACTTATGATTTTAGCTATTTAATCAAGATGCGAGAAATGACACATTAACCGACATAAAACGCAGAATAACACGGTTAATAAATGTTTCTTCGGTTTGAGGAGACATCTCACATCCCGAATGCTGTCAAGGAAACAAAAGTTACCATCTATAAGACACTATTAAGTACGTCCTATATTAACGTATGGCTCTGAATGCTGGGTATTGAGTATACATGCTGAAATTTCTCTCCTTGTAGGTATTTGAAAGAAATATACTCAGAAAAATATTCGGTCCAGTACAGATAACGGAGTTTGGAGAATACGATTCAACGAAGAGGTCTATATTATTTAAAATGAGCCCAACATAACACAATTTATCAAACAGGGAGGCTGCGAAGGGCAGGGCACGTAGAAAGAATGAGTGAAGAGAGAACGCCAAAAAAGAGTAGAGTCTCCCAAGGTAGACGTAGCGTTGGTAGACCCAAGCTTCGATGGCTGGATGGAGTGCAGCAGGACGTAAAAACTATAAGCATCAGGGATTGCAGGAATATATGTCAGGATAGAGGAAGGTGAAAAGGAACGTTGAAGGAGGCCAAGGCCCACAATGGGCTGTGGAGTCACTGATGGTGATGATGATGATGAATAAAGATGCAAGAGGCTTAATACGCTGTGTCGTAGCTGATATCAGGAATATTGACTTTTGTTTTTGACAATTTTAGTTTAATTTTAAAACTATAATATATTTTTTAATGTATTGAATTTTAAACGTTGTCAACTATGTAAAAAGGGTTAAAATAATCACGTAGATTTTTTTTTAAAAAACAACATAAATTGTAAGATAGCCAACTGAAAGATTTAAAAATATTTGAAGAGTTAAAGTTGTTATTACGGTCGTTAGACATATTCAACTGTAATTTCGGATATTTTATACGCACCGTATGTATTACCGAGAAGCGAATCTCGACGTTTCGTTGGATACTTATCAAACGTCATCAGGACCGACCTCCACCTCCGCGGGTAAAGGTCATCCTCCAAAAATATTTGAAGATAATCGTTCAATTTGTAATAATGTTGAAAAAAAAGACATGTCGCAAGTCCAGTAGTCATAAAAAGCCTACAAAGTGGAGCAATTTTCTACACTTCTAAAACATAATTGGTTTGGTAATTTATTAATGGATTAAATAATTTAGTAAGTTTTTTAAACTTTAAGAAAAATTATGGAACTTTAGTAAGAAAATTATGTAACCTAATATATAAATTTGAATTTGATACCTTCCTATACAACATACATGAGAAACAAAATGCAAGAGAAAAAATTGTGAAATTTGCTCGCAGGACGATCGCCTTAATAATTGACGTTTGACATTCGGAAGCGTGAAGCGGGCATGAGATAGCGACGTGCATGAGAGTACACACCAAGTACTAACTAAACTAAATTTTTCTCCGTTACACTGTCTCGTTATTATAAAAATGTTATTCTTTTTATGATCGAAAATAGCATTTCTCACCTGCTATACTAGCTGAAAGTTTAAATTATTAAATAATATCTTTAACAATTTTTTTATAAATTTATACGAATAAATTATTTATTAAAATCAATCAAAAGAAAAATATCATGTCCCGATGGCAACTACATTTTTTCTGTAGGAACGGGGATTTATTTCATTGGTTTTAATTATCAAGGAAATAAGTATGTTATAAAATCGAGAACTCCAAATAAAATTTTATTTTATTTAAAAGTAATTAATTCATTTATTTATATTGTAAAAATTTTAAAGTAATTATTTATTTATTTATATAATAATAATAATTTATATAATAATAATAAAATAAAATATGTAAATACTTTTTAACATTTTATACTCATTGTTTTCAAAATTGAAAATAAGTTAATTTTAAAACACCGCTAATAATTATTTTTTTAAGTATCTTAACGTATTGTTTTTAATAGATAGAATAATGAAATAAGCCCAGGGAATATATATTTCGGTAGTATGGCAAAGGGATCTATCCAAAAAAAAGTTTTTGTCGTTCAAATTTGTTATAATACGGCAAAAGAATGTCCCTTTGCTATAATGATAAAGTTAATATTCACGAATGTCAAAAATAACATTTAAAAAAGTAATATTTTGGCAATAGGATTTTTTTTTTCTTTGCCATATTTCCATTTTTTGGCCATAATTTGGCCAGTGCAGAGTAGGACATTTTTGTTATCTGGCTTCATCGCAATCAGCCAGTTGTATTGTACCCAAGTATTAAATACTAACCTATATCCATGCAGGTCTTGTATAGTGCCTTAGCTTTGAGGACACTTTTGGGTAGGTCCTGCTTGGAGTCTTCCTCCAGGAGCATCCTGAGGTCCTTGGAGAGTCCCTCCCGCAGCATGGCCAGCTGGTCCCAACTGGTGGCCCACTCGGGCACGGGGTTCTTCTCCTCCCAGCCACCGCAGGCGAACTGGTAAAAGTCCTGACACGGTTCCACAGAACGGTCCATGGCTGCGGCTATCCTGGATGCTGGAGGGGAGAATATTCAATGTTAAACAGATTGTTGTGTACATTTCTAAATAGGCAAGTGAGAAAATTTATTTTTTGATGCTGCTTTCGTAAAAATATTGTATTATTTGGTTGTCATGCATTCAAAAACAAGATCGTCGATCATCCTTTTTGAATCAGTTTTTGTAAATAGGAACACCACTTAAGAGGCCCCAGTACATGATTTTCGTCTTTGCTCTCGATTTGCTAAATTTAATGTAAACTTATTAAATCATTTTGCAAAACCCATGGCTAAACAGGCTTATAATCAATTTTATTATGATACATCCATTTACTCTTGAAGCATTTCCTTAAAAAATATGAACAAATATATTGTTATAACATCAAAAAAATTATAACCCCGAAACACTATTTTAGTTTTCAGTTAGTAGTTGGATAGTCCAACCGAAGTCTGATTTGAAAGAAAAACGATCTTTTAACAGACTATACGATTTAATTAATTCGAATTCTCGAGTATGAGGTATAATTTTTTGAATATTTTTATATTAATAACAGTGAAATTTTCTTAATACGCATGTAAAATTTAATTAAAATAATCGATGTTTTAATGGTTTTATGGATACTGAAATAAGGGAAACAGAACGTTTAATTTTTGTCTTTTTTAAAACGATATATTTAACAACAACTTGTCGAAATATATTAATGTCTGAGTAGCACCACTTCTTTTTAAAACTTTATACAATCAATTTGTAAATAAAATATATGGTCTTTATTTGAAAATATAGAGATTAAGTGTACCAAAGACATCTCTATTGCATGAAAACTAAAATAGTGTTTCGGGGTTATAATTTTTTTGATGTTAAAACAGTATATTTGTTGATATTTTTTTAAGAAAATGCTTCAAGAGTAAATGGATCTATCATAATAAAATTGATTAAAAGCCTGTTTAGCTATGGGTATTGCAAAATGATTAAATAAGTTTACGTTAAATTTAGCAAATCGAGAGCAAAGACGAAAATCGTGTACTGGGGCCTCTTAAGAATTGGGACCAACGCATTGTTGTAATGCGGGATTGTTTAACATACATACTCATATATAAGTACATATCACCACGCCGTGTATTATAGGAGTAAGCAGAGAAAGTAGAAGTTCATATAGACTTCTTCACTTGGTCTATATCCGTTCACTTTCTTTCACGCGGATAAATTTACAGGCAGGTTGCGGAATCGGTTGTCTCGGTTATGTTTTATATGATGCCCATTCGTTCGATTTAATATTATTAGTGAATACATTTCTTCAATTACCTGTGGTAACGCATTCCTCAGAAAGACACGGCCTCGGGGCTCTCTGGCCCATGACGTAGAAGGTGATGGCGCAGAGACAGACTCCGACCAACACCACGGAGAGCACCACCACCAACACTGACGAACACCGCACTGATCGATCCCTGAACAAAGAAAATCACACCGAATAACGTAATGCAAACTTTGGGATAATTTACAACGAAAATCACAGTGAATGACATAATGCAAACATTAGGAAATTTTACAAAGACAATCATATTGTTTATTTTATGTATAAATGATATGTGCAAGATATTAAAAAAATGTAAAGTCAGGCTGTTTGCCGACGATACTTTAATTAACATATCTGGTGAAAACTTTGAAGAATTAGTAAGAATGTTAAATGAAGAATTAATTAATATATCGAATTGACTTAAAATTAATAAATTAAATTTAAATGCAAAAAATCAAAAGGTATGTTAATAAGAAATAAAAGGAATAATGATGGGATAAAGATAGAGATTTATGGAGAAGAAATAGAAATAGTGGATACAATAAAATATTTGGGGATAATTATAGACTCTAAATTATCATTTAAAAAATATGCTGAATACAAAACAAAGAAAATTGCAAAGAAAGTATCATTCTTAGGAAGAATAAGACCAAAATTTACTAAAGAAATAGCGATAACAATATTTAAATCAATAATTGGTCCTCATTTTCAATATTGCCCCACTATTTTGTACCTATGTAATGAAGAAGATATAAGAAAATTACAAATTCAACAGAATAGAGCAATGAGGATAATTCTACAGAGAAATAGATATTCCAAAATTAAAAAGATGCTCTCAAATTTAAATTGGATTAATATAAAACAAGGATTAAAATTAAATACAATGATATTCATTCACAAAATATTAAACGATAAAATATTTTAAAAACATGATCAAATATAACACAGAGATTGGTACATAGACATAATACGCAAGAAACGCAAACGAAATAAGTATTCCAAATAGAAAAAAGACAAACACACAATACTGTATTTATTACAAGGGAATAAAGGAGTATAATAGCCTGCCAGAAGGTGTGAGGAAGCTGAGCAGAATCGATATGTTCAAACAAGAATGTAAACGGCACATAACAATGGAAAATGTATGAAGAGAAATATTATTATATATAGCTAATGATAACTATGTATCATTAACTAAATAAAGATATATATATATACATAATAAAACAATAATAATATAAACATCGGGAAATACGCGAGGATTTTTATGATCTCAAAAGGAGAGAACCATAAGTCTTCAACACATCTATTGAATTTCACTCACATACCTAAGGCTTACAATATTCTGTATGGTGGTACGAGGAATCATTGTTGGATCTGTTTACTCTTTAGTAGGTTCCGTTCTTCTTCTTGATAATGTGGCGCGATTGATCTCACTTAATTAGTAACATCTTAATTGCATCTACTATTGAATACCACCGGAGGATTTATGTTTCAATACAATTTATATAGAAAATACAATAACGGCCACACAGATCACAATAATATCTTCCTCTCGATCTGATCCTAGAGCGAATGAGACAACAATCATAGGGCAGATTAATATATATACCAAAATACGCAATGCAAAAAAGTAGATAGGTACTTCGCGTGAAGCCGTGTATAGGCGATTAATGAGCTGTGACAATTACAGGCTGGTGTGTTATTTTCTTTGTGTTTTCTATTTCAATGGGATTAAAAATGAGCATCACGTTGCTCGCACGCATAAAAATTAGTAATCAAATATTTACGTGGCGTTCGAATAATAAGGGACGTGCCTAGGGAACCCACGACGTAAAATTCGATTATTATGGAAATATTTTACGAGACGTCTGTCTACATTCTATGTAGCCGTAAAGGGAAGCGATGCAGCGAATATTTATGAGAATGCCTAATGAATGCTAAAGCGCATTTGCGCAGATTTTTTGCCAGCAAAACACACACGTAATTGAAGGTTTAGTTTTTTATTTGTTACTAGCTATATAACCCGTCAATATGACGTACTTTTATTACATATTTCAGTCGCCAGTTAAGATTGTTAGAACAGCGCTATCTGGAATGGCGAAGCGTCTTGATAACATTATTAAATAGAGAATTAAACTTTTTTCTTGTACCTCATTTTAAACACTTCATCATTATTTGTGCCATCTGGTAACGTTAGTGACGGGCACTGTTACATAGAGAATGTAACAATGATTAATGCTAATAACATAAATATGCGTTACAGTACCTATCTAACCTATTAGTTTTGATTTTCATTAAACTGAAATATAAAAAAAATATATTAATATTTAAGAAAACCTAATTCACAGTGTTTTATTAAAAAAGCATAAAGTTTATTTTCATTTTTTTATTCATTTCATTTAATAACAATTTTGAAGTTGTACTTTTGATCACCTAGGAAGTTACGGACGGAAATTCGAAATAATTATTTTTGGGAATTGCTTACTGCTAAATAGAACGTCGTGTATAATAGCCGGCAAACATCTTGAACAATGGCTTAGCTGCGCAGAAGACAGATTTTGGGTGGGATAGTATGTACTCGTAGTGTACATGTTCCACCTCTGCGCCGAAAATCAGACTGAATTATTTTGATTTTTACTTACTTACACTAAGCATGTTTATTTATTAGTTTTTTTTAACCCTGGAATCCTATTTGGGGTGCTGGAGCACCCCACATCGTTTTCAATTTGTTATTTTGTCGTTTGTTTTATAGGTATAAGTTTATACGTCCGCGTATTTTACTTTGCGGTCGAGTACCCTAGATTGGTCAGTACCTCGGCGACTGCCGAGTTTTCTAGTCGTATGTACATGTGTTGCGGGGTGCTCAGGCACCCCTGTGTAGGAAAATCGTAAGTATTTGTGTAATATAAATTAAATTATTGTACAAGTTTATGAACTTTATCTATGTGATATTTAATAATATTGATTATATTATTATTAATAATTATTGCAATAACCTGAAATTAAAAAATTTTGAGTTAAATTTCAGTTTTAGTTATATATACCTCTTTTAGTCATCCTAATTCATGTAATGGGCAACTAAGGTCCAGCGAATAATATTCATGGATAACTGGTTCACCAGCATTCTTTTAGCGATGATTTACTTACAAAAGACTTAACGATGATAGGTACAACACGCAAAAATAAAAGTGGAATACCGGTCTTATTTTTAAAGCTATGAGACCGAGAAAACAAACTGTTATGTTTGCGTATGATGGATCTAACTCTCTTATCCTATTGTCTGCTAAAATCAACCAAGAAGAAGGTCATCATTATGTTGTCAACTCTTCGTTATTCTCCTGACAAAAATAATGAAGTAGAGCTCCAGGAAATAATTAATTATTATAATAAAACCAAAAGTGGCATCGACGTTTTCGATGCAATGGCTAAAAAATACTCCGTCCAAAGAAAATCACGATGGTGGCCGATGTGCATTTTTATGGACTTTTGGCCATAAAAGAAATATATTTTTAAAATTGTTTCATTAAAAAAATAACAACTCCCAAAGTCTGGGGTGCTCAGGCACCCCTTGTAGGAAAATCGGTTGGGCAAAACAGTGTAGGATTCTAGGGTTAATACTGTTACATACCTTGCTTTATAAAAAAATGTGTACCTTAATTATAACAAAACGCCGTGTAATCGACCTACCCTTAATTTTTAATATGATATTCCTAGAGCCTACCCGTATTGCCCGGACGTCCTCTATATTCATTTGAATTTGGTTTTGTTTAGTATTGCTAAATGAAATAAAATGATACAGTACTTGCAGACATGTTTTCAATGGGCTATCTAATCGCTCTCATTTATTCAACTACATGACTGACAGTGAAGAATTAGAGGGCATGGCTTTCGACTTCAAAAGCAGGAGAGTTCATATGAATTCATCTATGAATATTAGGGATGGGTCGTCCACGTCCGTCCATCGACGAGACGATCAGCTAGTTGAATTCTTCAACTAGTTGACGCATCAACTTCGTTACGCGGACTATCGTTGGCTATTTTTATTACGTTAATTTTTAAAATTTAAAGAAGTTCGGGGAAAGTAAAACCGCTACTTGTGCTTATATGTAAAAATAAATATTTTATTATTTATTTGTTTACGCACATTATAGGCTTTTACATATTGTTTTATGTACTTCTTTCTATATATAATAAAGAAAGAAGTCGGTATACACAACAATATCAGGTGTAAGCAGTAAAATATAAATATAAACTACATATATAAGCAGTGAAAGTATTGGGTATAAGCATTAAAATATGAGTATAAAAATTAAAAATATAAATAAGTACAAAGCAGTAATGTGTGTATAAAAAAATATATTAGGTACGTATCATTACATGTGTACAGGGTTATATGGAAAACATTAATAACCTCGCAGGACTATATTCCTGCCTTGATTATGAGTCGAAAGCTATCATGACCTAATATCAATAGTTATGGAGATATGCGACATCAAAGTTTGAATTTTTTCAATATATCTGACTTATTTTTTGGAAAACGTTGGACTATCACTACACTAACTCAAATCGATTACGAAAAATTCATTCGTTTCAATACAAGTTAAATAAAATGATAAAAACCTTTACATTTATTTATTATTTATAAATTTATAAATAAATACATAATTTAAAAATACTTTACATTTGAGATGTTATCTAGAAATTTATTGAAGAATATATCTTTCAAAGTCAGGCTTTCACTTTGTGGTGACATTATTACTAAATAAATATATCTGTATTATTTGTCAACTTTAGTTTAAGGCTCAATCTGAGAAAAGGAACATTGTTCCCGAAACATGTAAAAAATCAATAAAAAGTGGTGTAAACAAAATTATAATAGATATATTTTTTTATCTATAAAGTTGAAAATAGATCAACTAGTTGACGAATTCAACTAGTTGATCGTCTCGTCGATGGACGGACGTGGACGACCCATCCCTAATGAATATAGTGCATGTATTATTTAATCGGCTTACACACATCGTAAACAGGAAAACGCGATTTATCATCAAAATGCTCAGCGAAGTAATTAATTATGATGACTTTAATGTTTTAAAATAATTTTTGGATCAATAGAAAGATAAGGTGGTGGAAAATGCAACGTTTGACTTATGATTTTTGTTTATCCTTTTAAATTACTGTACTGATGGTGCAATGTTTTGCATAAAATAAGACAGAAAATATTTTTAAAAAGTGCAAACTTTAATGTCGCTGAACTCCGTAGATGTCGATAATTCACCCAATGTTTGAATAAAGAATATTTTCAAATCAAAATTGAATAAAGAAGACTCTCCTGAAGTTATTGCTACCAGCTACAGCTACGAGACATTCTGTGCAAACGATGCCATTTTTTTTGAAAGGTCGCGTATTGAAATCACAGTGGATTCCTTAATCTAATTTATTATCCTAGAGAGTGGATTTGGGAATAAGCGTCTCGTAGGACACCCCTATAAGCAATATTGGGACGCTTCCTCGAAAGACCTCAAGGTCTGCTTGATTTTGAGACTTAATTACTTACCATCACGCCGTTTCCCCGTTGGGGTAGGCAGAGAGGATAGAGCGCCACACTCTTCTGTCCTGACATACAACTCTCGTCTCATCCACATTCACATATCTTCGCATGCAAGCTCGCCGGTTGTTGAGGCTTCTAACGGGACCGTCTTCCAGTATCTGGTTAATCTGATCTTCCGCGTTCTCCCTTTCTTTCTGGCGCCATCAACACTTGCATTATAATATTTTTTTTACCATTCTTTCCTCATTCGTTCGCTCAACATGCCCAAACCATCTGTCGAATCAAAACCTTTTTTAATTCTATTAATTATGCTAAAATCGGCTTTACATTTGTTCCTAATATCTGCATTCTTTCTTCTATCATAAATTGATTTGCACACATACGTCTGATGGATCTCATCTCCACTGCATTCAATCTACTTTCGTTCCTCTTCTGCCAGCTCCAGGTTTCGCTTCCATACATCAGTGTTGGTACCAATCTATTGCGTATTGCTAGTTTTGCCTCGGTAGACATATTTCTATTAGAAACTATTGCATTCAAAGCACCATTCACCCTATTCCCCGCAGTCACTCTCCTCTCGATATCATTCTCAACATTCCCTCTTCTATCGAACATACTTCCCAAGTACACAAACTCATCAACCTGTTCAAAACATTCAACTACTAGAATTTCACACGTTGTCTTACTTTCCTCTTTCTCGAATACCATCACTTTTGACTTGTTTACGTTCATAATAAGGTCACTTTCCTTGCATACATCATACATCCTGCTTACTAGACTCTGTAAGTCCTGTTCGCTATTTGCCATTAATACTGCATCATCCGTGTATAGTAAACAGCATACAATCAAATCACTTATTTTCGCTCCTACATTCATACATTCCAGTTCTTTCACGTCTCCGTGAATACGTTATTTGGTACACTTATATTACACTTTCAATAAATTTAACTTCTTCAAATTACCGAGTCATTATTGTGCTAGATCTTCTCTTGCTGGGCAGATAACATGTACGTCAGTATATTTTATTATTATCACTTTAAAAGAATCGCCATTCTCAAAAAAATCATTTTCGCTTTAATAAAGCAATCGGTTTCATCTATTTGCCTCTATTTTTTTACACAATATTCACCACGTCAAATTTAACGAAGTGTACAATGTTGTATAATAGGGATCAACACATGGTTGTTGTGATAACGCGAATCAAAAAGAATAGTCCCGAATATGTGTCTATCTGTTGACATCAATATAAAAGCCGGTTATTGTGTAACCGGTTAAAATAACGGTCGTGACTTCAAAGCATACTTTTTTCAGGTCTAGAAGGTACAGACAGTATTAGGTTGATGTGTAAGAATCCGCCTTTTTCTTATTTGACGCTTAATTGACATTCGTTATAATGTACATAACTCATAAATGGGATTGGGAAATTAAATGTTCATCGAAAACCATACACATATATGCCACATTATGCTGCACGACATCGGGAAAAGGTGGAAAGTTTCCGAGTCATTTCGCAATCTCGACAATCTTTCTGGCGAGGGAACGATTAGCGAAAGTAGACGCCAAAAGTGATTTCGTATCGTCAATGCTGGTGAAACCATCGTAGGTGATAAGAAAGGAAAATGTGGAAAAGGATAAAATACACAAGATCGCTGGATACCCTTCGCTCGCGAAATCAACCGTCTTCCAAGTAATGATGGTTAAACCGTTATTTTAACCGGTTATTTTCGGTACAGTTATTTGGTATTTGTGTTTGATTGTATCGATGATTGATAACTAAGATATTGTAACGAGGCTAAAAAAGAATCACGCACTTCTGTCAAAGTGACAGTTGTATGAAGTTGTCTGCAAAACGCGAGGAACTTCTCGAAAACGCGGGAAACGTCTTGAAATTTCAATAACAGCGTTGGCCAGCATAAATACGACACGCGGGAGTAACCGGAGAGTTATTTTCCGTGCGCGTTGACAGGCGATAACAAAGCGAAGGTAGCCGCGGGCGGCGGGTCAGGCCGGCTAAGCGAGCGGTAGCGGCGAGAAGCCAGTGGTGCCAATCGAGCGGAGATTCGACAGCAATTCTAGAAAAATCTTAGGTGTCGAGATAATCCGAAGCGAAATTAATAAGTGCGGAAATTGATGGAATATTCTAGTGAACTGTGAAAAAAGTTTTAGAGCGAATATAAAGTGTCTATTTACGAGTGATAAATTGCGAAACAGTTTAATTTAAGGAATAGCTTACATTTAATAGCGATAAGTGACCTTGTACGTTAGTTTAATTAATTAATCGGTATTCAATAAATCCTGTATTAAATCCCAGCGTTTTAATTAATTCCTCCCGCAGCCACGACACGTGACAATATAATTGCTGTCTAGTACCGATGGTTGTCGTCGAATCGCAAAAAAACAGTTGCCAATCATCGACGCAATCAGATACAAATCTCAAATAACCGTTAGCGTGTCAGCGGTTAAAATACCATCACTATTTCCAAGTAGATGGGAAGCAGTGACGTTGATGGTGACTACGCAATTATATTTTGGAAAATTAGACAAAAATCAAAAATCAATCACGTCCCCATCTGCCCCCTACAAGTAAAATTAAATTTATATTGGATATAAAACGAATATAATAGACCTTTAGTAAATATGTACAGGATGTGTCACTGCTGGTAAAAAAAATTTGGGGCACTCTTCTACATGCAATTTTTTTTTACTTATTTTCAGTAAAACATAGGACTGTCACTGCAGTAATTTATATGGAATATTAAAAATTTATCCGCTCTAATTAATTTAAACAAAATTATAAAAACCTTGCAGATATTTCAAAATATATTTATTAAATATTCTACATAAGTTACTGTAGTGGTAGTCGAATTTTACAGAAAAAAAGTCAGAAGTAAAAAAAAAAATGCAAACTTTGATTTCGCTTCTCTCCGTAACTGTCGACATCTCACCCAAAGTGTAAAGAATATTTTTTATTCAGAATATTTCGATTACGTTAAAATTTTTTAAGATTAATGATTTATCTGGGGATAAAATCCAGTATTGTATCTACCTGTATGGTAGGTCGTAAGCCTCAAAAACACCCCAAAAGACTTCCATACCTACTTTCCCATATATTTATAAAAAATAGTTTCATCTCTATGAGACATCTATAATATGTCTTGAATATTTTTTCTTTTCAAAATTTAATGTAGAAGATACCCCGTACCTACATTTTAAGCAGGTTTAAAAATATATTTGAAGCCTACTAAAACTTTACTTCACTTTGCGAGTTTAAATGATAGGAATATATCAAGAGGAACAGACAACACTTCCGCGAAAATGCAATCATTTGCATCGCAAGAGATGGCGGTGGTTTATCAGTGAAATCGTGGAAATAATATCTATTAATAATTTTATTGCTATAGTTAAATAACATGGACTACCTCAATAATATTGCAGTTGAGCATATAAATTACTCAGTTACATGGTGATATTGAACAAAAGTTTTACACTATTTATTTATTTATGTTTGAGTTGTATAAATACACGGTAATTACATATCGCTCATGATAAAACAATACCTCATTACAAATTTTACAAGGAGGACAAAAAAAAGGCACAATACCTACATTCTTACAATAAATAGAATATGAGGAATTGCTTTAATGGAATAAAAGACAAATAATTGTTTTTAGATACAAGCTATTTCCAAATTAAATATCAACACATTTTAAAGACAAGTGTACTAAAACACTTGATTTTGACAAAACTGTGGTGTGCGAGGTATTCAATTCAATTCAATTCAATTCAATTCAATTTTTATTTATTACATAATATATACATTACAAACTTTATGTTTAATGCATACATATTATGAATTTATACACATATATATACATACATACACATATACATATACATACATATATACATACCCATATACATATTGTATATTAAAATAACAATTTATTATTAACTAATTAAAAGTGACCTGCACAATCTGGTCAGAGGTGTAGGAGAATCCTGCTTCGGAAAACCCCCTCAGACACATGGAATATATCAATATCCAAAGCGATTTTGTTCAGCATAGCTGTAGCTTTTCCAACAGGCATAACCATCGGCAGGTTGGTCCTGTATATTGGAATGTGAAACAATCTATGCTGACGATGTCTAAGGTAATTATCAGGAACATACAAACCAATACTCTGCATAATTTCAGTATTGTCGATCGTACCGCGCAACAATCGATAAAAATGTGTAATCAAATACACATTTCCTTCTAGTCTCTAAACTATTGTAGCCAAGCATACCCTGGAGAAACTCGGTTGGGTAAAGCCAAGGATAATGCCCGTACTCTCTCATGTAGAGATATCTCAGAAACTTCTTTTGGACTTTCTCCACCATAAGAGGTAATTACATATCGCTCATGATAAAACAATACCTCGTAAGCCACTCAGTACAAATTTTACAGGGAAGACAAAAAAAGGCACAATACCTACATTCTTATAATAAATAGGATATGAGGAATTGCTTTAATGGAATAAAAGACAAATAATTGTTTTTAGATACAAGCTATTTCCAGATTACATATCGACACATTTTAAAGATAAGTGCACTAAAAAACTTCATTTTGACAAAACTGTGGTGTGCGAGGTATTGTTGTATCACGAGTGATATGTATGTTTAGTGTACCTAGAAGAATTAAAAGTGTATATTTCTATTTGCTTCATCAATTATCACATTACTATGTTAAAAAATTACAACTTGATAATAAAATATTTTTTCACGAAAAAATAATATTTACAAATTTTTTTCTTTTTCTTTTCCTTCTGTTGAAATCAAATGTAACTTTATCCGCATGAAGAAGATGTTCTGCAGTCTTGATCTCAGCCTTAGATTACGAATGAGAATGCTACGTGTTCTCGACATTAGTTTATGAAATGGAAGTACGCAAGTATTGAAGCATTCTACAGAAGAATACTCAAAATAAGCCAGCTTATTTCGAGTATCCATCCAGATGGACAGTTACGAATGAAAATGTTATGGTTCGGATGAATAAAGAAAAACAAGTTATTAGAATAATGAAAATTCCGGATGATTCAATCGGCCCGATTCTGAAAATAACAATGTCTGGTTCTTTAAGATCTTTATCCCAACACTTAATAGACGATAATAAAAATTAAAAATGTCCAGAGCGGATTTTGTAATTCTACGGCTCAAACACACTATAAAAGATGATATAAGAAATATTGTTTCTTACAAAAGTATTAATTTCTTCATCCACAGCGTCCAGATGAAATATCATGGCTAAACTTGTCATGACCGCGTTCGGCGTTACCGCGTATTCAAATCTTCCCATCCTGACATTTGACAGATATGTCTGGATCTTTAAGATCCAGATCCCAACACTTAATAGACGATAATAAAAATTAAAAATAAACGAGACATAGCTTTACGTCGTGTTTGTTTTCTGTACGTTCACATTAGAAGATATAGAGGGAGGAGAAAGATGTAATTTTATCTGTCAAATGTCAAGATGGGAAGATTTGAATACGCGGTAACGCGGTCACGACAAGTTTAGCCATGATATTTCATCTGGACGCTGTAGATGAAGAAATTAATACGTTTGTAAGAAACAATCTTTCTTATATCATCTTTTAATACAGTGTGTTTGAGCCGTAGAATTACAAAATCCGCTCTGGATATTTTTAATTTTTATTATCGTCTATTAAGTGTTGGGATAAAGATCTTAAAGATCCAGACATTGTTATTTTCAGAATACGGATGTATATCTCGTACATGAGATGAGACACCCGGAGGAAGATAATGCAGGGAAAGATTGCCGGAAGTCAGGGCCCCTGAAGGAAGAGAACGTCATGGCTGAAAAAGCTGATAGTTTGACCAGTCTACCTACTGTAGAGCTATTCCGGGCCGTAAATAAAGTGACGATAATCAACATTCATTGCAATATTTTAACATTTTAAGTTTAAAAAACAGACGCACAGCTCTTGACATTTTCAATATTAAGATCTGCCGAAATCAATTTAATTGTCCACCTTTTATTATCACTTATAATCATCCAAATCCCAGCAAGGTCTACTAGAATTCCTCTTCCACATTCCTGTTGCTCGCATCAACTCCGAATTACGCTCACCCGTAGTGGGAATGTGCCGAGCCTACAACGACTGAGCTGTAATCTTAATTTGTTGTATTTAATATTGTTAATTCCTCTTCCACATTCCTGTTGCTCGCATCAACTCCGAATTACGCTCACCCGTAGTGGGAAAGTGCCGAGCCTACGACTGAGTTGTAATCTTAATTTGTTGTATTTAATATTGTTAATTATTTTATTATATTTTATTCACTACTGTTACTACTCATGTCTTTTATTTTAATTTACTTTTATTATTATTAGGTATTATTTCAAAATTATTGTTTATGAGAAATATGCTAGGATATAAGTTAATAAGTTCATTACTGTCTATTTACACTCTCACATACATATACATATAATTTTCTTATATCTGTAAATATTTCCAAACAAATAAATAAAAACATGATGGCCAATGTCCGTTGATGGGATAGGTCAGAAGAAAAAGAAGATATAATAGAAAATTATTACTATCAACGAGATTTATTGTTAATAATAATCCCCTAGCTATGAGCTCAATCCGAAGTACATAGGTATATACAAAGGTTTTGCATATTCATCATATTATAATAATGCAATAACTATTATAGTAATTTTATTCACAGTGTTACAGAATATTTCTGCATATTTAACAGTGTTTCGTGTATGTGGCTTTTGTATGAAATATTAGGTCCTTACATATGAAATTGGCGTTTTGCCGTACTGGCAAATTTGATCTCAAATATCTTCTCTTTGGTTAGGAATTCCAAATCCAAATTTATACAGCTATTTACTCATGTATTTGTGTTTTGAAAATTATAATTCATTTGTTTTTTCCTCAATTGTTTTTTTCTTTGCGCCACTCAGTTTACAAAATGAAAAACTTGAAATATCGCGTTATTTACGAGTACGAGTTCCACCGTGGCACCAGTGCTGCAGAAACGGCTCGAAGGATTAATGATGTGTATGGCGACGGTGCCGCAAAAGAAAACACAGTGCGTTTTTGGTTCCAACGTTTTCGTTCTGGAAATTTCGACCTGCAGAACAAGCCCCGTGGACGGCCGGAGACCAAAGTTGATAATGAAGAATTGAAGGCTATTGTGGAAGCGGATCCATCGCAAACCACATCCGAGTTAGCTGCAGGCTGCGGTGTTAGTGATAAAACTGTTTTAATCCACTTGAAGCAAATTGGTAAGGTGAAAAAGCTTGAAAGGTGGGTACCTCACGAATTGAGTGAAGCAAATCAACAAACGCGCGTTGACTGCTGCGTTGCATTACTCAACCGGCACAATAATGAAGGGATTTTAAATCGAATCATTACCTGTGATGAAAAGTGGATCCTGTACGATAATCGGAAGCGCTCATCGCAATGGCTGAACCCTGCCGAACCAGCCAAACCATGCCCCAAGCGAAAATTGACTCCAAAAAAGTTACTTGTGAGCGTTTGGTGGACTAGTGCTGGTGTCGTTCACTACAGCTTTCTTAAATCTGGCCAGACGATTACGGCAGATGTCTATTGTCAGCAACTGCAAACCATGATGGAAAAGCTAGCTGCTAAACAACCGAGGCTGGTTAATCGCTCTAGGCCACTGCTGCTTCATGATAACGCTAGACCACACACTGCACAACAGACGGCTACCAAATTAGAGGAGCTTCAATTGGAATGTCTAAGACATCCACCGTACTCTCCGGACCTTGCCCCAACAGATTACCATTTTTTTCGAAATTTAGATAACTTCTTGCAAAGGAAAAAATTCAACTCCGATGGGGCTGTCCAAACCGCCTTCAAAGATTTTATTGATTCCCGTCCGAATGGTTTTTTTAGAAAAGGGATCGATGAACTACCTATGAGATGGCAAAAGTGCATAGATAGCAATGGTACATGCTTTGATTAAATAAATATATTATAATAAAAAAAAATCGGCTTTATGTTCCTCTCATACTAAACGTTAATTTCATATGTAAGGACCTAATATTATAGGAACTCCACACTAAAGAAAGGCTATCCACATCATGCAAGAAAATAATTATTGGCATGTTGCCAAAAGAGATGGAGACAGCTTGGAGAAAGGTATTGTACACACAACTAGGGCCAAGTTGTTTCAAGTTAGATTAAAAAAAATTTAATTATAGATTTTTTAATCGTAGATCGTTTAAATCATACATTTTTACAGAAACGGATCGTTTGATTGGTGGAGAACGTAAAAATCTATGCTTTAAATGGATAAATGTTAATTAATGTATATTATAGATGTCTCACAGAGACGAAACTGTATGTGTTTATTATGGGAAAGTAGATATAGAAATCTTTATGTACATAGGGCTTACGACCTATCGTACGGCTGGCTTAAGTGATCACTTTACACAATGTAACGTTCGCCATTTCCATTCATGATAGAATATACCATGTCTACTAATTTTTTGGAAGTTGTATGTATTCAAATTGCGTGCCACGCTTTACATGTATGTTGTAACTTGTAACCGTCCTCAACGCAGCCTGCCCCGAAGCATTTTCATTACTCCTAAATGCCCACAGATGTCGCTAATTGTTCTTATGTCGCTAATGTCACTAATGAGACTTCTATAATTGATTATGGAATTTTTGATAGCAATATTCTACAGCAATACACATACAGTTTCGTCTCTGTGAGACATCTATAATATACATTAATTGATTAATGATGCCTCTGTGACAATAATCCAGCACGGTTCTGAAAGATTTGAACAAACTCAAAATATTCTGGATAAATGTTACTTTAATACAACTTGAAACAACCGGCCTTAAGTCAGGAAACTTTGGAAATACCGTTTTATTCCGCTTGTCGATCTGCCGGGTCTCCCGATCGCTTCCGCAGGTGATCATTTCGTTTTTACACTTCACAATATATATATATATATATATATATTGAATTGGAACGGCGCGTGTCTACCGTTCCAATTCAATGTCTCCAATCGCGGTACCCACGGTATAGAAGGAAGTGGGAGGGGAATGGTCACAGAAATTATTTTACTCAAGCCGTTTACTAGCATGAGTCCTACACAATAGGGATCGTACAAGGACGAAGGGTGAGGCCGATTTAACAAAAAATGGATAGACCTTGGTCCATCCATTTTGTATAAACTAGTTGACTGGTGGATCACGAGGTTCATCACGTACTGATATAGAGTTTTATAGGAAAAATAAAGAAAATCACAAATTTGAAACTATGCGAATATGACAGTGTATCCAAAAATGAACACTAACATTATAGAATAATTTTGGTCAATCAATTAGGACTGGTTGTACCAACTTGGTTTATAGTAATAATTCTTTTAAAGATTTTTACGAAAACGGCTTGCTTTATTGGTGGAAAACGCAAAAATCTATACTTTGAACGAATGATCACCATAAATCAAATTAACACACCGGCCCTTAGAAAGATATACAAAAAACCAACCCACAAAAACCAAGTTTTTATTATACTCCCTTTCTCATTTACTAGTTGAAACAGGTTTGGCGCTTACCCCACGCTTTGGGCTTGAGTCGGGCGACACTACGAAAGGGAGTAATAAAAAATTTCGAAAAATCCAAAATTGTACTATAATTATTAATTTTTTTTAACGAAAATTTGTTAGATCATTTTTATCCTCGCCACGAGTCTACCTACACAGTTTCAGCTCGGTTCGATCACGGGAAAAGGGTTAAAAATCGATCCAAAGTTTTTTCGCAAGCAAACGCTACTAGTTAAAAGAAAGAGAGTAAAAAAGTCCGTCTACAGAATAATATAAGATTCGACTTTTGCGATTTTTATTGCGATTATACTGAGAAAAAATTAAGGTTTAGGTATCTATACATTATTGTAGTCTATTATTCCATTTTGAAATACCTAGCTATCAGATACTTTTTATTATAATGAAACCCAAAAACTAATAATGTTCGATATATGACGCCCATTATTAAGCTTAGATATAATACGAGTATAATTCAGCGTAAAGTAAAGTGTTTCCTATCCTATCCTATACGTATATCCCTTATCAAATAAATAACTACGTTATTTTATTGGGAAAACACTAGAACTGACTCGTATTTTAACTCTCTTGTACCTAGACTGAATAGGCTAGGTAACACTTAGGCACATTTAAAAAATTTATTTAATTAATAATATATATAATATTTTATTACAAAGGTATCAAGAAAACATAACTATTTTTTTTTGTACGTATATACCTCACCAAAAAGAATTATGATTCTTGTGTGTGGTAAGGGATAACCACTTACAATCATATAGGTAGGTAATCTATTTTATTAGACAATGAGAAATGTAATATATTATTTATTTACAATATCAAAAATCTTAATTAATAATACAATGCATAGAATAAGCAGTTAAGTAAATAATAATAAGAATAAGCAGTCAAAAGAGACCAAAATAAATCACAAAAAATAATTCTACGACAAATGAGAACCCATTTGACTTCACTGGGGGAATATGCCCACAAGCCTCAACCGTAAAACATTCACTGTCACGCAAAATAAATTGAACAAATCAAGTACTTGTACAGGTATATCTCGGATATTTTCAACTCTAATGTAGCACATTAAAAAGATGCGTTAATAAAAGCACTTCGCAGTCATGAATCTATAATGTATTCACAAAATTAATTATTACAAATATTTGTTTAATTTTATATACGTAGGTATTTCACATATCTTTTTTTCTAATATATATCACTGTAATTATTTATCAATGTAATTTTTAGTTATACAATGTTACTACTATTTGATATCTTGTTTATACTATTATTTAAATGTGCTCTTTGTGCCGTATATTGTAATAAATAAATAAGTAGCCTAACATTTCGGACGTGAGAAACATCTCAATGTTATGTTAAACTATTGAATACTTTTTTGCACAATCGACCGCATAGATATAATTAATAATCATTTATCTCTTGGCATGAAAGCCGTTATTGCCAGGCGATAAACAAAGATGTAATCTTATAAATATTTATACCAAATACCGACGTCATTTAATGGATAATATTATGTCGTCTTCATCCACTTGAATCACGATGTTGCGGGAGCCTGTGTGTTCTCATTGTAATTCTTCAGGGATGTACAATATGAGGAAGTCAATCGTGTTTATCCAATGTCTTTTCGCAAGAAGCAATATCTTTACGTTTATCTGCTGCGGTCAAATATTCATCATCGCGTGGCCCAATGTAGATCTTTGTCTTAGGAGTTTTCGCCACTGCCATCAATTTTCACAATATTTTCTAGCGCCCTTCTCAACATTGTCTGTTCTCTATCCCAGTAAAATTTCTTTTTATTGGGACAGAGAAGAATTCGGAAAAGGGCATTTTTTATTTAAATCCAAAATCAAACTAGATCACATAACCATGGAGGACGTGCAGTAGATGTAATCCACAGAATTAGTATGGGATGGATGAAGTTTAGAGCCATGACGGAAGTCCTATGTGATCCAAAAATGACATTAAAATTAAAATGGAAAGTATACTAGACAATTGTCAGATCTGCCTTCCTGTATGCTGGAGTACGTACAGCAGGCTCAGTAGGCAGCTCACACAGACACACTACAATAGGCAGCCAGAAACAACGGAAATGCGCACGGTGAGATTGTCATGTGTAGTGTCCCTAAGAGCCAAAATGAAGCCTGGGAGTCACAAACCTCAATAGCAAGATGAAGGAGAGGCAATTGAGACAGTATGGCCACGTTGGACGCAGAGCACCCGATCGCATGTTAACCAGGTGATCTCCGTGGATCTTCCTCCATCCAATCCAGAAGAAGACCAAAAAATTCATGGGTGCCAAGGGATAGTCAGATGCAGAGGCACGGATAGGGTGACGTCATCCAGGACAGAATAACGTACCTACAACCTAAGGACAGGAGAGCTGACACCAACAGTCGACGACGATAGTGAGTTGGGATGAAGGGTGGAGGTAGAAGCTAAAGCAAATTAGATACAGTAAGTGAAATTCAAAATACAGAGAAAACATTACAAATATTTTGAATGTGTCACTGAGTTGAATTTTACAATAATATTGGAAAATCACTGATTTGCAATTTTTTAAAGAAATTAATATTAATTCGCGATGTTCAATTTAGTTTTAAAAAATATAAATAGGAGATTCAATCGAGACGGGTGTATAGTATCAGAGCGAGGCAGCGTTGAAAGTTCCATAAAAGAATAAACAAACAACACAATAAGTTTGTCAGAATGCACACCATAATAGTAAATGATGAAGATTATCATTTTCATCAGCCATTGTCATGCCGCTAGTGGATGAAGCCTTCAACATGCGAATGAAACTAGCCATGCAAGAATATTTTTTTCTATGATTTTCATTCCTTTTTAGAAGTGACGATGTCATCCTCTGCGCTGCATCGTCTGGAGCTTCTGGAGCGTCCAAGATTCACTATCCTTGACCGCATGTATTGTATAAAGATTGGACACACGCAATTAAAATGTTTCTCCTACGTCACACGACATAAACTTAGGACACAGCTACATGTTACTTGAAGGTCATATTCACTTAATTATACTTAATATACGCAATTCCAGTTTAGTTTTATTCTCCTTGTTTTTCCTTCTCGAAGTCCTTCCTCCGGGAAGATGATTTGCCCAGGTATATGAGACCACAGGTAAATGTATCTTCCTCTTTTTTAGCCTTCTTCTCTCCACTGCTGAATATAGGCGTCTTCCAACATCTTCCACTTGTCCCTGTCTTGACCCCTCCGCATCTAGACGCCACCAGAAATCGATATGATGTCGTCGGTCTATCTCTTTGGTGGCCTTCCACTAATGAAATGGACCATCGACCCTCCTTTTATTCATCCCGGGCCTCCACTTCAACATTCGTGGCATCCATCTGGTGTCATTCTGTTTAGTGGTGTTCTACCCGTTGCCACTTCACTTTTGCGACACGATCTGTGACATCGGCAACTTTGGTTCTCCGTCTAATTTTCTCGTTTTATTTTTATTATCACGTTATCTCGAAGACTTATACCGAGCATCTGCCGTTCGATGAATCGTTGTGTGCGTTTTAATTTATTGACAAATTTTACAGTAAGAATTGTTGTCTCCAATCCACAAGTTATCATCTTTCTTTTAAGACGAATTGGAATTTCTTTATTACGGATAATTTCCAGAAGGCAGCCCAGCCCAAACCTATCCTTCTAGATAAATATTCAGTTTGATTCTCTTTTCAGAGTTTGAATATTAGAAAAATTGAAGGCATTATTAAATAAAAACGATTTCGATGAAAGACAAAAAATCGCACGAGATCCACAGTTTAAACTGTCGTAGTCAAGTTGATAGGTACAACCGGCCCTTAGTCGGTATTTTTTTGAACGCATTTTGTTTATTTCTAATGATTCTAAGATATCCGATTAAAGATCACCATTATTTACGTGTAAAACAGATAAACCCAAAATAAAAGGAAATATTTAAAAATATGTAAATAAATATTTTTGCAATAAATATTATAAAAACATTTTATGTATATACTTACATGCTTATTATGTTTACAATAAATGTCAGTGGACTAAAATTTTAATCTTTTCAATACCTATAGTAAACACTAAAACGTTTATTATATCACGATTATGATATCACGAAAGTGACCCAGTAAAAAGATTTTTAAACTAAAAGGGTATTTGTGCACACGTTACACGTAGTAAAAACGAACTGTGGGCTATTAATTAAGTAGATTGTAAACAGAATAAAATGTAAGTGCATAGTTCATACTTGCAATAGATCTATTTATTATGGTAATTTATTTGATGTGTACCTATAAACGCGATTTTACGATTTTACGTTAATAAGGGCAATAGCTGAGCTTTTCAATGAGCTGGGGTTTGGGGACTGAACAACCGAGAACAAAAGAATAAATTATTCTGCAAGATATATAGATGTCTCATAGAGACGAAGCTATTTTTTATATGGAAAAATAAGTATAGCAGTATTTTTTGGGTGTTCATAGGGCTTACGACCTCTAATACGACTGGCTTTAGTGATCAATTAACACCATGTAACATCCACAGTTTCACCCATGATAGACTACCACATCTGTTAAATTTTTTAAAGTTGTATATATATATATGTGTGTTTAACTTGCACACCTTATTTCGTACGTGATTTATGTTAATATTATCGCGAAGTTTTCTAAAATATCTGGCGATTAATGGTAACAAAAATGTAATCAATATTCAAACTTCGTCTATTACGTCCCCTCTTCTGCGCCTGATGACCACGCCCACACACCCACTGGACTCTAATCTCCACCCACTCCTCACGTCGTCCTTAAGTCTCGAGTATTAGTAACGTTACTGAAGATGATGCGTTCTATGATCGAAAACGTTCTAATCGTTATAAACAAATAGTGAAAGTTAACAAAGTTATCATTGTTTAATATATTTTTATAAGAATATATTCTGAACATTTTGAGTATCTATGTTCAAATTTTTCAAAAATCCAGTACTGGAAGTATCCAATAATGATCACAATCCTTTATCAGACTCAACAGCTTCTATTCACTAAGGAGGTCTACGTGACTAACAAAGTCCAAAAAAAGGTCAATTTTACATGTAAATATGTAAAATCTGTATTTACCTTATATTGAATAAATATATTTTTTTAAATAAATAAAGGATACTGCTTAAATAAATAACTTTATTTATTTAAGCAGTATCCTTTATTTATTTAAAATAAAGGATACTGCTTAAAAAAAAAAAATAGAGATATCCCATTAACAGAGATGACATCTGTACTGGTTTATGGTAATGATAAAAATCTTCGACTGCAGATGGCGACAGTAAAAATACAACTCACAAGCAAGTTAAGCATATGTACAACTTTAAAAAATTTAATGTGTTATGTAGTGGTCTATCATGGATGGAACTGTAAACGTTATAGGTCTTTTCATATAAGCTTGCAATTGAGTTAGTGTGGGTACAGTGCTTAATACGCGCATTGTTTCGTTGCGTTAAGCCATGCATTCACTAGGGGACAAATTGTCCCTCAACAGCACGCGCGGCATAGAGTCTACGTGACGTTGCAACGTCGTGCACTGTTCCGCGACCTCGCGCACAACATAGCGCGGCATTTCTACGTGCCGTGGCAACGTTGCCATGCGCACGGTACCCGAGCGTACTCACTGCAACATTCCGCGGAGCGTCAGTACAACGTGGTATGTTTACAAGTGAATACGCATGCGCTGTATCTGTCAAGATGACAATGCCGGGAAACGAAATCGTTCTTGAACTCATCGAGCTGTATCGATCGAAGATCGCATAGAATGTCCGTCTTTCTTTCTCTTTGCAGTAAATAATTTCGCATTCTCCTCTTACTTTTCGATAAACTCATTAACATAAACAGATATGCGGCTGTCATTATAACCTCATAGGGCGATATATTTCCGCGACGTCTGGAAAACAATAATTATTTGCAAAAAGGACCTTGTTTTTAATAATATTCAATTTACTACAGTAATTTGTTTATTTTACGTTACGTTGTTACGTACATTACGTTAATTTGAAATTGCGACCCAAAAAAACATTTCGAATTGCGCGGAACCCCGTTTTCGCCAAATGAGATACCGCAGCTGTCATCGGGTGACATTTCCGCGACAAGATATGCGAGTCCCGGTGTGTACACGTCAAATGACCGCGTCATTGTCCCCGAAACATGAGCGTAGATGTTGATGCGACATGCCGAGCGGAATGTTTCGCGATTTGTCCCCTAGTGAATACATGGCTTTAAGCTTACGGATACGAGAGGGGCGTATCTGTAAACTTAACACAACGAAACAATGCGCGTATTAGGCACTGTACCCACACTAACTCAATTGCAAGCTTATATGAAAAGACCTATACATTATACATTGTGAGAATTGATCACTTAAGCCAGCCGCAATAGGTCCTTATGTGTCGACCACAGTCAAAAGACCATTCCTTAGCTTTGTCCGCTAAGAAGAAAGCGGGGGAAAGTTGCCTGATATTCCAAATAAAAACATATTTTTGTTAGGTTACGTACTTACTAGAAAAACTTCTATTGTGTTCACTTCTAGCATCGTAACCACACGCATATTTTTTGCGCACATTCTTTTGAATGCGGTCTAGCTATAGCGCTATGAACACTCAAAAAAGACTTCTGTACCTACTTTCCCGTATAAAATATATAGCTTCGTCTCAATGAGACATCTATATATATATATATATATACATCGAAGAACATATTCATTTTTCATTCTCATTTCGGTTGTCCAGTCCCCAAATCTCAGCTTATTGAAAAGCTCAGCGCAGCGCTGCGTGCAAGGTGTGTAACACGATGCGTGCTTGCCAAATCGGGTGACCATCATTCTGGATCCACTGTGCGAGGCTAACATGCACAATCAACATACACTCTTTTCTATAACACCCAAATACTAAAATAATTAGTTCGTGCAGCCTACTTCCACGGAATCAATATCTAGACAAATAATTAAAAAAAAACTTTTTTTGAAAGGATGGCAAAAAGCCGTGTTCGATATATTTCTGTCGAACAATTTCTGATTTACAGGCAATTACGCATTCAAACTTAATTTAATAAAAGAATTACGTGAATTCGTTGAAGCGAGAACTCTAGAATACAATAAGCAGTTCGCGAGCGCGGTATCGCGTGATTTCATTTTCTGTTCGCACGAGTTCGTATGGAATTAATACAAAAATTAATGATTCTTGAACTATTTACGTGATTTATCTCTTAAAAAATTCTTACGTTTGAATTGTACTTGTTTTTGATAAAGATGCAAAACACAATTATTACTAATTTCAACATATAATAAATGCAGTTTGTATTAATACTGATAATAAATGCACGTTATTACACGTATATGTTATTTTTACACTGCAATGTTTTTTATTATTTCATACATCTAATGTACAATTTATGACTGCGATCTCACTAATCTATTAATGAATATATATTAATATATATATATGTATTAAGTATTTCGAGAAAATAATTATTCCTATTAAACTGCAGATACATAGTAAAGATTGAAAAATTATTAGAGGATTAGTGTAGGGATTTTTTTATATACAGGGTGTAACAGAGTTAGTCCACAACACACTACAATGAGTCGAAAATGTTCAAGCAACCAACTAATATCAATAGTTAAGAAGATTAGTGACATCAAAGTTTGCATTTTTTTTCAATATTTATGACTTATTTTTTGCAAAACGTTTGACTACTACTACAGTAACTTATATCTAATATGAAAAATTCATTACAAGTCAAATAAAATGATAAAAACTTTCAAATTGGAAATTTTACACCGTTCTTATTATTTTATTTAACTTTTATAGAAAGGAATGAATTTTTCGTAGTCGATATAAGTTACTGTAATGAAACTACAACATTCTGTAAAGAAAGAAATCTGAAATATTGAAAAAAAAGCAAATTTTGATATTACATAACTCCATAACTATTGATATTGGTTCATGGTTGCTTGAACATTTTCGACTCAAATCGACTCATACCCACCCGTAATATATTATGGACTAGCTCTGTTATACCCTGTATATATTTTTGTTTCACTGTATTGTTAATCTGTGTCTTCGTGTGATATACTACTATGCCTACTCAAAATATCAATGAATTCTGACATATATCTTGTATATCTTCAATCTTTGTCAACAAATTTCAAATTTTGTAACTTTTCTCGGCACAGTAAAGAAGGAAGGTTGGATATTAGGACAGAGCTACAGATGTTTAAGCAAAATCAACGTAGCTTTTTCCCGAATCCCATAAACCTACGCCTCCTGAAAATTATGCGATATACGACTAAAACATTATAATATTTGTTTAATAGGCATGATGACATATTTTGAAATAATCTTCTATAATGTGGGTACGGGTCTGCTGTTTCCGAAAATAAAATTTCAGTAATAAACTAAGTTTTAACGCAAATAATCTACACGTTTTTAATTTCGCGCAAAAACTCCCGGAAGTGTCATTGCGTCTACGTGACGCAAGCCTACGTAAACATTGCATTGTATCTACAACAGTTCAAAGATACAGTGATGGGTACTTAGGCGTGACATCACTCGCTCCGACCGGTGTTTCGGTTAAAATGGCCGATTGCAGAATTTTATACTTTTATTTTATTGAAAATCTTATTAATCTCAATGTGCATGTTACAGTGAATTTGTGTTTCTAGTGAGTCTATATTTTCACTACTAGAAATATATTTTACACGGTCGGGCAGTGAAAACATGCCAATCAATGAATTTACTATATTTTGTTCCAGATGCATGCTTTTCTCAAAGCTTAGGTTAGGTTAGGTTAGGTTAATAATATTCGGTATATAATGTTGATAAACACAGAAGAAATGAATAAATGCAGTAATAACCCTTTTCATGCAATAATGTAAATCTTAAATTGTTATTCTAAGAGGTCAATCTCAATCCGGAAATAGACATCTGTCAAAGTTAATTTTAATAACAGTTCGGAAACCAATATATATAATTTCACGAGTAAGATATCAATTAAAATATTTTTCACTAGTTTGTATTAATTTCTATTTGTGAAAATCTGTTTGGATATGATAAGAATGACCGTGAATATAATTTCACTAAAATGCCAGTGAAAATATAGACTCACTAGAAATACATAGAAATACTAAAAGATGGCCTGAACCTATAGATCTATTAAATCAATTACTTATTTACATATTCTTATATGATCACACTACATTCAAACACTAAATATATAATACACATAAATGTAGGTACATGTAAAATATACATAAATGTAAAAATATACGTTACAATATTATAGTATATTAAAAAGTATACGTTACTAAAGCGTGCCGAAGACACTTGTATTTGGGATAATAGGCAAAGTCTTCACTTGTAATGTTTTATTATTATAGTATCATGTATCTACCCATTATCCTGTTAGTGTCTCTAATAAATATTTACTTTAAATATATACTGTAAAATGTATATTAAAATTGGATCGCTTTTTAGAATCCTTTCAAAATATTTTCTTCTCTAAAATCACTTATTCTTTAATACAGTCATCATGCCTATTGTTCGTAATGTTGTGTCTTACTTTCTTGACATTCTTTGGTAATAAATTAAACTAAATTTAATTTCCCGAGTTTATTTCTAATTTAACTCTATCAATATTATTATTCTCGTTACATTAAGCCTTTATTTTACAACTCGATTTCATATTTTTCCCGTAGCAAGCAGCCGCCTTCCATTTTAAAAAATAATTTCCCGTCTTTCTCTCCAGGGGAGATGGTTACCTTAGCAATGTTCAGCAAATCGTGCTAAAGAAATAGTACGTTCACTTATTTCGGTTTCGGATGAACGAACTCAGAGAGACAAAGATCATTGCCACGGTCGTGAAAAAATAACTGTTAAGAATTATTTTACATCTTTCGATAGTTTTTTAAAGTTGTGTTTTTGGCGACAATGATTCAGATAGTCTACGTAGCCAGTATACCTACTTATGTACGTTTGTTTAAAATTATTAGTGTTTAGCGCTTTTAGTCGATAACACGGGAAGGATATCAATATTTCTCGTTGAAATAAATTATGCATAACACGAATCTCTTAAATGAAATGTCCTTGAAGAAGACATAAAGATGGTTTAATCAATAAATAATTGAACAATGTACCTAGTAGCACAATACATAATATTATTGTGTTTTTACAAAATTTGTTATTTGCTACACGAAAAAGGCATATTAGAATTTAATTATGCAATATTCAATCACAATAGAGAGGGAATCTGATATAAAATATAAGGTGCCTCGAATAAGGAAAAAGTAAGATGATAAAACCGTGGGAAAAAAACGTTCTACATAGCTAGGTGTTTATTTATCTATTGACATTAACGGACGTAGTCTAATAAAATATATTACATAATATAAACAACATAAAATACATAAGAATAAAAGTTATAGAAATTTAAAAGAAAAGCAAGGACAAATGAAAAGTACTAACAAGATGGAGACAAGATCTAGACTATCTAATCAGAGATTGTTTGTATCTGGACAGACTTACACCGAAGAAGACCTGTCTTGAGTTTATAAGACGACATAACTGTCACATGGGAGCATGGAATCCATAATTGGTTCTACGATGGCTAAGGAACTTTATTTATATATCATTATTTCTGAGACTACGGGAAGGGATATTAAATTTTATTTGGCCCAGTAACGAAGGCATATCAGTGTGGCTATTTAATATTTTGTATATGGTGATTAAGTCAGGTTTTTGGAGGTTATAAATTTTTAACATTGACTCAATTTCACTGTACGAGTAGTCTCCTCTATCCAAGCCCATCATCCACGCACCTTTTCTTTAAGAGATCGATGTTGCATGGATTCGATGTGACTTATTTGGTTTATATAGAAGGGAGACCAAATCACAGAGGCATAATGTTATTGAGTATCGGAAAATGCTAAGGATACTTTGTTGGTGATAGCGTTAAAATCTGCAGGATGCCGTGAGATAAGGGAGGGAGGTCACAAACATGACGATCCTCCGTTATGAGAGAGAGTCATGAGAGGGCTAGGATAACTGTATTTGTATTATTATAATAGTGAATCTTCAGACTATCGTCCAGGATGTGAGGGTAAAGCATTTTTTAAAATTAAGTATAAATTATAGAAGTCTCATAGAGATGAAGTGAATTTATATAATATAAGAAAAGTGGACGTTCACCAATTCCGTCGTAAGAACATCCGCACATTATTAAATTTTGAATGGAATCGAGAACCTTTCATATATTAACTATGGTCTCTGCTAGATACATCTGTTGATTTTTTTCTCATTAACAAGTTATTATACACCAGTGGCGTGCAGTGGGTATAAACTTAGGTTACGCTGTGAGATTATTTAATTAATATTTGTTTCCCAGAATCTTTACTAATGCACAGCTTTTTTGCTTGTACGCGCTGCACTCCACTGGTATACAGAGCTTTCGTAACTAGTAATGCTAGGTACCTACCTGTATATTAAATTTCTTTTTAAATGGAGTTTTATTTGGCAAAATTCCTTTTATCGTATTCGAAATTTACATATCTACTAAAGTAAGCCAGAAAATCAATATTTTTAATTTTTAACTCCTTTCATGTACCTACCAGCATATATTTATTTTAGATTTAGTATGATTTGTGAAACTAAAAAATAACGAATACGAGATGGAATCCCTTCGTTATATTATATCTGTAATATTTTCAATTATACTGCGTGTCGGTCGCTGTATATATAATTAAGCCTATGTGCCGTTTTAGTACATTCTGAGATAAACTAATGAAACTGTTTTAAAAAATAATTGCACATACTAGATTTATAATTTTTTTTAAATAATTACTAGGCAGATTTTCCAGATGAACGGCAATGTTTTTTTTAGTATATCAGTATATCTCTATTATTTATATGAAAAATTGACAAATTGATTCGTTCATCTCAGAATGTACTGAACGGCACATTGGCTTTATTATATATACAGAGCGACGATATATTACAATCTATCTGTGCGTGGGAGTAGGTACTCCTACTGTATAGCCGACAAACCACTTGAGGAGCGTCGCAGAACAATCGTGAATGGAGTTAATCTGCATAGTAAACGTCAACACGCTGGAGTAAGACGCACGCGGAGATAACTCGCGGGTCGCGGGTCGGAGGTCGGGGGCCAGCCCTATCGATTAGACTTTCAACTTCCTGCAGTTTTGTTCCGAAAGCAGTCGAGCGGGGCCGCGAGAAGCGAGAAGCGAGAAGCGAGAAGCGAGAAGCGAGAAGCGAGAAGCGAGAAGCGAGAAGCGCCGAGCCGCGTGCGCGCGATAGTACGAGCATGTAGATAGCGCTCCAACAGCTCTTGAAATAGACGGCCCGAGTCGCGCGTGTTTATGTTATTGTTATAGGCCGGTCAATTAATTATTCAAGCAGATAAATTAATATAAATAACAAACAACTTTTCTTAAGGCGACGCAGCACCCAATAGGGAAGGGCTGTGACTGATAATTTGATATTTATGCAATGATTGACATTATTCCATATTTACAGATGTTTACAGCGACTCGACAATATTACGATGATACGTGTGTTTTCCCCATTTGTTTTCTCATGTCCATATTATATTAGATAAATAGTATGTTACCTAAATCTTATTTTGTTCGTTAAATTAGATTACACTACACTACCAATATTAAGTGATTATTCCTCCCCGCACACAGGAATCTTAAGGCAGCGCATTCATTGAAAATGCATATTTCGGCGTTTTTTACAAATGTGAGTTTTTATTATTCATGTATATCAGAATGTATATTTTTTTAAAGGCAATAACTTAGATAGAATCTTTGTTCTTATATAAAAGTAATAAACTGAATATTATTTACAATAATTAAGAAAATATAAGCATTAATCAACAGTCCGCGGCCAACGGCATTCTACTTTATAATTACGTAGTTTATTGACAAATTTCATTCTTTGGAATTTTTATTTTTTGATAATGATTAATGTATATTTATTAAAAATAAAACTAATTTTCATTTAGTGAATAAAGCTTCCAAATACGGGAATAAATAGAATATACTGTTTAAAATAATTTATTTATGTAAATAAAAAGCGTTTTAAAAGCAGCATAAAACGTAAAAATTTCTTGCAAATTTAAAACATTATAACTTTATTAATATTGAATATTTCTTAATTTCCTTATTAATTATTATAAATAATGTTCTGTTTATTACTAATATATAAGAAAAAGGATCCATCTAAGTTACTGCCCTAAGAATTGCAGTTTAGAATATACATTCTGATATAAATGAATAATAAAAACCCACATTTTCGTAAAAAACATCGCCGAAATATGCATTTGCAGTGAATGTCCAGCCTTAATTCTTTTTGGTGAGGTACAACATATAATAATAATTTGATATTTATATTTATTTATATTAATATTTGCTAGTTATCATTGTTATAAAATAAATCATTTGTATTATCTATTAAATAAATTAAATTAAAAATGTACCTTCACGAATATTATAAATATGTATCATCAAAAACATATTATTATTTGAACTATGTCCGTTAAATAATAAATAAATAAATATTAGTAGTAGAATAAAAATGGGTAAATTAATATTATAAAGTTGGCCAGTCTAAAAAAGTTCCGGACTTCTAATTTAAAAAATGATTCAGCTAAATTTTATATGGTCGATATACTTACTATTTATTGTCTTTCTATTTCTTCATTTTTTTTATTTATTCATTTTTTTTATTAATTCATTTATTCATTTATTTATTCATCTATTTATTCACTGAATTCCTCAGTTCATCATTCAAAATGCAGTCGGCTAGACTATTGCATAGACATCCAGACCGTAACTATCTATCAAAAGTAGACTAAAGTCATTTTACCATTCCTAAAACCTATTTTAATCCTTCATTGTCTCCATCTATTTCCTACTCGTTTTCTTATCATCGAGCTAGTTTTGCCTTTATAACATTGTATACCGGAAAACTATTTTAATTATTCCATTAACTTGTGTAACTTGGTAAGAGGAAATTGCTTATTGACAATAAACCTGCCATTGTTATAATATGTATATACAGGGTGTAACAGAGCTAGTCCATAATACTTTATAGGTGGATTCCTGCCTTGATTATGAGTTGAAAATGTTCAAGCAACTATGACCTAATAGCGATAGTTATGGAGTTATGCAATATCAAAGTTTGCATTTTTTTTCAATATTCTGACGCACTTTTGGCAGAGAGATTATCATTACAGTAACTTATATCGAATATGTAAATTCATTCATTTCAATAAAAGTTAAATAAAATAATAAAAACCCTGAAAAATTTCCAATTAGAATGTATTCCAATTGGAATTGGAAGGTTTTTATCATTTTATTTGGCTTGTATTAAAGGAAATGAATGTTTAATATTAGATTTAAGTTACTGTAATGATATTCTAACGTTTTGCAAAAAATAAGTAAAAAATATTGAAAAAAATACAAACTTTGATCTCGCACATCTTCAAAACTATTGATATTAGGTCGTGGTTGTTTGAAAATTTTCGATTCAAGGCAGGAACCACCTGTAAAGTATTGTGGGCTAGCTCTGTTACACTCTGTATATAAAAAGTGAATAAATAAATAAATACGATAAAGATAAGTTTACATCGTCGATACAACGTGGTAATAAATATAATATTATATTTTGCACGGTGAAACGGGAGAAATCCAAATGCGGGCCTGCCTGTTTAAAAATTCTGTCCATGCTTTCGTGTCTTTTGTCGAAAAGGAATTTGTCGCGCCATGCCTCGGAATGTGACTGACACTACCGACCGTCGGTTGCAACAAGCGATACCGCTACAGTTACTGGCATCAACCGTTTAGCTGCACGTTAGTCGCCTTTCTATTACTGCGAGATGGTTTTGTCAGTCGTGACAATGGCTCAAAGCGGAGCGCTCGTCGAATCCAATCCAAGAGCAACGATCACACTGCAATAACGGTTAGAAATGTAAATGATTTTACATTAATTTCCAAATGTTACACGAGAAATAAAAACAGATCAAGATGCAAGGATAACGGAGTGTGGCGCAAAGAGAATTATATACATTATAATAGCTGTTCATACCCGGCGTTGCACGGGTTAAGATTAAGTTTAAAATAAATTTGTGAGGGTAAACAAAGTTTCGATTCGAACGGTATAGATTTGCATGTTGTTTGATAGCTAGCTTATCCGTCATCTTTTCCAATTTTTGTCAGTACCTATAACTCTGCAGTAATTGATGTGCTAGATCTCAAAAAGCTGTAATGAATTATGCCGGCACGGGGCCACCATACAGTCAAAAGCAGTTCCTTTAGACTCGATTTGCGTTTGGGACATGTTTGGCTGCCTCCCTGGACCTCCTCTGGACCCCCTCCCTCCGACCTTTTGATGAATATTTCAAATTATCATACAGGATCCACTTCTCATCACAAGTAACGATCTGAATCAGAATTCCTTAATTTATGTGCCGACTCAACAAATTAAGGCAAGCCTCGACGCGAGTGGCTGTTTTGCTTTAGTTCATAGGGTAGCTTGCGAGCTTCTTTATTTTCCCAATTTGACGAAAATGAATCATTCGCATGTTGTCACTGATGTTGAAGGCTGTAGCTAAGTCTGACATGGTTGGAGATAAATCCGCTTCCATTATAGTTTTCCATTCGTCAGTAAATTGTATAGTCTCCGGTCGTTCATGGAGCTCATTGATTTCCAGAATAGAAGCGATCAAATTAAAAACTCAAACTCAAACCAAAAAACGTGAAATTTATTTTTTCCGTAGTTGTAGACACAACAATATGAAGGAAAAAAAAACGATGCGAAAATAAATGAATAACTTATTTTGAAAAAAGAATATCGTAGCTTTAATATGACTTTATTTGAATTTAGAATTCCAAGTCGAATGGAAGATATCGAACTTCAAAATAGCTAGTATTAGAAAACGGAAATACTTCGTATAAAACACTATTTATTGAATTATCACTATTTCATGAATTATGTTTCGGGACCTTCGTCAGGATACAACGCATACCTACTAAAAATTAAAATTCGAAGTATACATAAACAAAACCAAAAAAATAATAAATGGGAGCTGAATAACTAAATAAGAACTAACGTGAAAACTATGTCCAAGAAGGACCTGGTTATTTATAATATATAAATTGTTATAAACACTTTTTCTAATTTCTATATTTTTTTATCCAACTGCAATCCTATGTTATTAGTACTTACGTAAAATTTGAAAAACCCTTAGTTATATCAAAATAATGGTAAGTTGCCAAAAGATGATTAAAAAATTCAGAATATTTATTGCTATTTAAACATTTTAGGTGCTCCTTTACGATGATAATTCAATAACACACAGTCATTTTGCCACAAAGTCATTTTGTCACAGCAAAGTTATTTTGCGGTTATTACAGCGTTCATTGTTATTAAAAAAGTTACTTTTTTTTTGCCTTACCCTCCTACAAAAACATAGGTACTCTTACTATTGGGCAGCAATAAAAATGTAACCATGAAATGATTCGCTCATATCAAGATTTTACACATAAACATGGCTTAATATTGTGGACTTGGTACATTTTGTCACAATATTATGATTATTATATTTGTTTTATTTGGGTCATACAAACATTATACAAGTTACGTTTTTACAGAACGTACATTGATTAGTTGTACCTGAAGAATATATAAAACATGAAAAAAAATCGTTACCGCTCTTCTAGAGACGATCCGTGGGGATACCAGCAGGAAAAATTGTGTCGGGATTAGGGAATCTACGGATAGGAACGTGTGTCTAGGAGCGGAAAGAGAGTGAGATGTGAGAGATAATAATAATATTCAATAATTACAACAGGCATCGACGAAAACCAAACAGGATTTTTAATAGGGGGTATTTTTTTTATTATTTAAAAAGTAAAGAATTTAATATTAAAATTCCTCGTCAGAACTGCTCCAATCCTTTTGGGTATTTCTTATATGGGGGATTGTGTAGGTGATTAATCACTAATATTGTAGTAATAATCGCCTGGCATGTCATACAAATAAAGTTATTTATAATAGGATCCAAAATTATCAGTATCCATGTAACAGTTGCGGCTGTCCGTATTATCCGAGGTGAGCACAGTCCATATTACTTCGGATAATCGGGGTTCTACTATATATATAATATTCCTCATATGCCGGTTGTAGGTACATATGTTTGTAATACGTATATCATCTACATATAATTTTTTTAAATGAATGAATATGAGTTAAAATTACTTAAGGTGCTTTTGAATAAATAAATTTAACCTATTTAAATAAACTTTTTGGAATAAAAAATAATAATGTGACCTATTTAAATAATTTTTGGAATAAAAAAAGAACATTGGGACATTTTTGAGGTCATGACTGTGATCAGTAGTACCCCGCACTCAGTGCGACTAAAATGCAGTCACAACGCCCAAATTAAATAAGTTTAGGAGCGAAATATGAAAGTGCCCAGTGGTCATTCTTCACTTTCATTATGCAATAGTAAAACTAATAAAGAATGAATGAAACAAACACTACGGACCATTTCTTCTCGATGGCGGCCGCGCTGATCGTAGAGCGGTGGCTCTCTGCGTCCGCGTCCGTCACCTGAAACAGAACGGAACATTTCATTACTTGCCAATAGACAGTTGCTAGGTTAGGTTAGGTTAGGTTAGGTTAGGTTAGGTTAGGTTAGGACAGGTTAGATTAGGTTAGGTTAGGTCAGGTTAGGTTAGCTAATAACAGGTTAGCACAAATTGTCAACTGTTAAATCAAACAATTTCGTGCTCTACTCATTCGGCAATCGAAAATAAATCTCACACATTTTTTTACACACGTTTTCCATATGAAAAAGGTTCGTCTCTGTGACATTTCTAAAATTTATCTTAATTTTTAATAGTCCCTCTGTGAGCGACAACATATAATAAAAATATTGTTAACAATATATTATAATTGTCTCGAAAACGACTTAAATAGAGAATAATAATTGTCAGGTATATTCTAGGGTATTTATTAAATAATTTGAAAATTATCATATACTTAAACATTAAATATTTTTTGATTATAACATAATTAAAAAAATATTATATTATATTATAATCTATGTATATATCATGTGAAGATGTCTCTAGTATAGTCTCTTCAAATATTTGAAAGAATACTGATTTTGAATGTATCTGTGTACGAGTATAGGTATACAAAATTTAAAAAAAAAAGATAATTTGTGGATGTTCTTACGGTGGAATCGATGAATGTCGCATTGTGCAAAGTTGCCACTTAAGCCAGCTTATACAGGTCATCAGCCCTGGGCCACCCTATAAAGACTTCGAAGCACGTTTCCTATATAAATAGCTTCGTCTCTGTGAGGCTTAATTAATTTATCTTACTTAATAAAAATAAATTGACTGTACAAACTTCATTTAATTTTCAGTTTACGGACGTTTCAGCCACGTGTATATATATATAAATATATATATATTATAGATATTTTATTTATTTTTTTTTTATTTTTTATTAATTACAGATTACATACATGCAAGTTGTTTTTGTTGAAAAACAATAACAGACACTTATTTACATACATTTACACGTTTTAAAAATTTAGGTAATCATTTTAGAGTTACGTAAGTATGTAATGTAATGAAAATAATAACATGTTCTTTGTAACTTCTGGGATTGCGTAACATGTTTATACCGCCTAATAGAATAGAATAAATAAATAAGTAATTTTTAGTCGAATTACATAAAATGCGTTTTATAATATCGTGAAATTATTTCCGCAAATTTTTGCCGTAAATTTTAGGAAGCATAATAGTTTTTTTTATATTAAATGCACATAGCTATTTGTAGACATTTAGGTCACAGAGAATAAAATTGTACAGAATTGGACTAGGCCCCATTTTTGGGCACGAAGGACTTGGACACAGCGGAAGGATGTCCCGACTCGCATATACATATTTAAGACGAATTAATAGTGCAGTTAAAGTATTTATTTTCGCATAATTAAATCCCCTAGGAAACAAAACATATTTTTTACAATGGACGTCGTTTCTTATTTTTCTTTAATTTCGTTCCAAACCGTCTCTTTAAGTAAAAACGTCATTTTATAATAAAGCGCGACTTATTTACCAAAAAAATTACTATTTAATTTTTAAAGAGTATTTAGTTAGACCTTTTCATAATTTTTTCAAAATTTACAAGCTCTCAATAATTTTTTTAAACAAGTTAAACGCAGAGGAACCAGGGTTTTAAAACTGATAAAGCCACTAAATATTCAAGCAATAAATGCAGGACAGACATACGAAAGTGAGAGTGATTCGCTTCTGATGATTCTGAAGCGAATCACTCTCTTGTTAGTAGTGATAATAAGTAATACGTCAATTTTTCCAATATATGATCAATTTAACTGTCGTGAATAAATTTTGATTACATTTATGGCGTTTCCATTGTTTAAATCATTTTGTCCCCCTAAATTCATAAAATCTTATATTATGAGTACTAAGAAATTACCGTTTATTCATATTTTGGGGGTCAGTGATGTAGGTACTTTTTTCAAATGAAATACTTGTACTATAGATCGACCACAATCAAAAGACCATTCCATAGCTTTGTTCGGTAAGAAGAAAACGGGGGGAAGTTGCCTGGCAAGCCCGTATTACAAGACTCAATATGATATTCCAAATAAATATATATTTTTTAGTTTAAAAAAGGTTACTTACCTACTAGAAAAACTTCTTTTGTGTTCATTTTTTGCATTGTAACAACACACATATTTTTTGCGCATATTCTTTTGAATGTGGTATACCTATAGTATACATACTATCAATGAGATAAATTTTTGGTTTTAACTGATATATTTAGTTTTCTTTTTTTTCCTTATTTTTATAGCTAAATTTAGTATTGCACTAACTATTCATTCCTGCTCATCTGTAATTATTATTATTATTAATGAAATAATTATTAGGCGAGAGACTATCAAAACGATATAAAAAACACGCTGTCACGTGACTATAGAAACAGAAAAGATACGTATTCGAGGATTCTACAGTAGTCTGGACGTTTTACAGTAAATTAGAAATTACTAGAAAGGTTTAGAAGTCAGTCGATCATAGCCGAAAGTTCGCGAAATGACATTCCCTATTTAAAGAGCGACATAACGGCTATACTCATCAGTTGTTGTTAAGACAGACGCGGAACCAGGGAGAACAAAACGATAAGGTGCGCGTTGATCAACCCGCGAAATAATTTACGAGAGTACTTACCAGCGTTCGAGAAGTTTTAATTGTTTGCGTGACAAGAAACGGCGGAATAAAGTGCTCAACAGACTATATAAAATAATATATTAAAGTTTACTCAGTGTAGTTGGTATGGTATAAACAATATGGTATCGAATCAAATTATTATTGCACACGTGGGAAGGTGGTACCACGGTTGGATACGAAAAACTCGGTTGATTCATTTAAAAAATTGAATACCATACTTCTCTACCTAGTCAGATAACAACAAATTGTCAGGTGTGCATATAGCTTATGCAAAAAGCTTATGTGAGGATATGTATTATTTTTGCCTTATCCTGATCCTGCTTCTAATTTCAACCATAGATGGCGGTAGTGGAAATTCGTATTGAATAAAGTGAAGCGAGGTACATTAATCCCATGTACACAACTTTCCAAATATGATAGATGTTGTGGACGATCTTGGGCGGATTTATTTGGATTTTTTTTAATAGTAATTAACGTGTTTTCAATAAAAAAAAAACTAACTTTTAAATGGTGGCTGAAGACTCAGAATGCTGGAATAAATATAATATATTGTTTAAAATCATTTATTTATATGAATAAGAAACTAACCCATAAAAACCAAGTTCTTATTATACTCCCTTTCTCATTGAATCAGGTTTCGTGCCTACAGCACGTCTTGCATTGATTCCAATTTGAAAAAAAAATTAAAATTTCGAAAAATCCAAAATTATACTTTAATTATTTAAAAAATTTAAACAAAAATTTGTTAGATCATTTTTATCGTCGCCACAAGTCTGTCTGCAAAGTTTCAGCTCGATTGGATCACGGGAAAAGGGTTAAAAATCGATCTAAAGTTTTTCCGGCAGACAACAAACCGCAGACGCTACAAGTTAAAAGAAAGGAAGTAAAAAGCTATTCAAAATCATCAAAAAACGTTAAAATTTCTTGCAAATTTAAAAATTTGTAACATTATTTAATATTGACTATTCATTTATTATTTTACTACAGTTTTATCATCATAACTCTAGCTTTATACTCGTAAGAAAACACATTCTGCGTAGATATAAATATTCAGTAAAGGTACAGATACACATGCTTCTTTACTGGCATGCTAATGAGCATGCCACTAATAAGCATGCCCTAACAACTGTACACACTTGCTCATTACTGGCATGCTTATTAGTGGCATGCTCATAAATAAGCATGCCCAAAGCTAACAATCAAACACACATGCTTATTAGTGGCATGCTCTTGTCATAGAATAGCGACCTCTTTTGTTCAAATAGAAACGTTTGCAAAACGAAATAGAAAATTCAAGTTCACCATAAATCAAAAAAGTTCCCGAGTTTCCATCCGCATTTTTGATTTTAGTTTAGTAAATTTTCTATTGTAATATTTTTGAATCATCATGCCTATGTAATAAGTTTCGTAACTTATTGTCTCCTAAATTAATGATTGTTTTACACAACGGTGACCGAGTATTCCACAGACATTCGTGATTCCTATAATAAGTTACGAAAAGTAATGTTTTATCATCTCCCCAACGCGCCATATTTGTTTCATCTGTCGCGGACTGAGAAGATCGCATCGATAATACTAGCCGCGAAGCCCGCGAATGACATAAGCATGCTCATAAATAAGCAAGTCTGTTCACACATGCTCCAAAGATACTCCTTCTCTATGGTGAATGACAGTGGCATGCTCATTTCTAGCAATGTGCGTACACACATGCCACTAATAAGCATGCCACTGTCAAAGTCGATACTGCGCATGCTCACGTGCCACTAAAGAAGCATGTGTATCAGACGCCTAAAGCTACAGATACACATGCTTATTTAGTGGCACGTGAGCATGCGCAGTATCGACCTTCTCTAGGCCTTGCTTATTAGTGGTATGTGTGTACGCACATTGCTAGTAACGAGCATGCCACTATCCATACAGCCGCCGGTTGATTTATGAGCATGCCACTAATTAGCATGTGTATCTGTACCTTAAATCTCGAGTATTAGTTAGGCTCCGTTCTGTCGATTAATGGTTATATTTACTTAATTATTGCAAATAATATTTAGTTTATTACTTTAATACAAGAACAAAGGTTCTATCTAAGTGATAGGAAAAAACTACTCCACTCGAGGGGGCGAGGGGTCAAGGCTACACGTGGTTTACGAACGCTCCCTAATAAAATATTTTACATTACACTTTTAGATTGTGGGGGGGGGGGGGGGTATTTTACACGCAATATTCTGGTAGGTTATGTGGTAGCTACAGCATATATGTGCCAAATTTCATCACGAAACCTTGAGTATTTTTGGCACAGTTTTCATAAGTATCATTGTAGAAGAAGTATATTACACCTGCAACTAGGACACACCATGATTTTGGTACAGTATTGCAAGCTAATAACTTAATTAACATCAACATATACTCATCACATCAGCCCTGATGGTGGACCCTGCAAAGGGATCCGAAACGTCGGCCAGAGAGGTCAGTTATATACGGTGGAATATCCCAGAAACCTACACAGAATCTGATCGGACGTGAAAACGAGAGAAAACATCGAGAAAAAGTATATTATAATACATGTACCTAGTGAGTAGGTACATCGAAAATTACAAAAGTTCGAGAAATTTCTAAACTGTCGAATATCGGAAAATTCTATTTGTCATTGCTTGTGATGTCCACTAACCGTAGGCTTCGTTTGGACTATAGATATAATCTGTATAAATAAAAATGTAAATGTTCGTTTGTACAAAATCGCTAATCTCTGTAAGTTCTACACCGATTGCTTTGAAATTTTGGCATAACGTTGCATTAAAATACGAGGATGTTTTTGTATACCGTCTTTATTTTTATATACCTACTAATAAATAAAAATGTAAATGTTCGATTGTTCAAGATCTTAAATCTTCTAAAGTTCTTCATCTATTGCTTTGAAATTTTGACACGACATAACGTTCCATTCGATTTCGCACAAATTATTCGAAAAAAAGCCCCAGTACCTACCTTTATATTGGTATGAGACAAAATATTTATAACGATACCAAAATAAATCAGATTTTTGTAAAACAGCGCCATCTGTTGGACGTAAAAGCAACATCTATACTTATAAAACTCAATGCCTCATATCTACACCGTTTGTATTCTCAAACTCAAATTTTGTATACTTATTCCTTAGGACCCGGCGGGTAACGTAGGCGACATTTACTCCCTACCCTTTTACCCCTTCCTTATCCCCATAATGTATTTTCAATGCAAATACATATGTACTGTTCTGCCGAATTATGCATAAATATTCTTAAGAACCTGCAGGTAAACATTGGCCACCTTCCCCCGGAAATTCCATTCATCCGAGCCTAGATTACATGGAAACATGCCTTTTTAGAGCCTTTGCAAAACTATAGAACCTTTGTTTCCCTTCACAATCTTATTTTTAACTTAATCCTCAATCCGTGCAACGCCGGATACGGACAGCTAGTATATAATATAAATAATGCACTTCATAAGATTAAGGCCCGTTGTATCGTGTATGTTCATGAGCTTGTTTCGACTCGCGTTCGATGCTCCATTCGCAACGATTTTTCATTGCGATTAAAATAAGTTCTAAGGATTAGGGGCCTTAAAAGCCTACCGAAAATGATTTCAACACTTTTACGGGCTGCTAAACTTTTGATATATATTTTTTTTTAAATAGAGATGCGAACACGGAATACGTGTCACATAAATATTTTTACTGTTTTCAAACTAAGTTAAACGCTTGTGCTATGAAAATACGAAAAACGTGCTGTTCCGGAGTGAGGTTCGAACCCGCGACCTTTGGATCACGAGGTGAGAGTCCTAACCGCAAGACCAACAAGCTATTCTTACTCTACAAATATTGTGACGATTATTTTAACAGAATACTAGATTATAGATATGCTGTATGATATTGAAATTAAATTATCAAATGATCGGAGGTTCGATTCTCGTTCCGGGAGACATGGTAATTCTAATTTCATAGCACAAGCCATTAGATTGTTTTGTAAAAAATAATTAATATTGATTGAATATTATCGCGTATGTACGCATTTTTAATTTGTGTTACAAAATATGTTAAGTTATAAGTATTTACAAATATTTATATTGTATAATTGTTAGAACTATTATGTACAAACTGAATAAAAATGAAAATTGTTGTGGAAAAAACATATACTTGTTAGTCCGCCCATCTGTCCATGACGCATATTAATATGAAAAAAAAAAACTAGATCATCTGTCAATTATATAATATAAAAGTGCGCGGTTATCACATCAAACAATGTAAATAATTTTACTGTTGTACTTGTGCTTATTTTTTAAAAATCAAAAGTTATAAGACATATTAGGTTTCTGTCACTATTGACGCGTTATTACTAGTTTAAATATCACGGGTGATTCTAAAAGAAACACATCATCATCGTGTAAAATATTAAATAATAATGAATAATAAAATAATTAATAAAAACGAAATAAAGCTGGGAAGAAAAAATTGATAAATATTCCTATTTCCACGCCCTCCCGATCCCACAAGGATCAGGAGGAAGAAAACTAATCATCCCACTCCGAAATGGGGAGGGTATTGGATAATATAACATATGAAGTAATCATTTATTTAGCTCATATTATATTTTGGAGCTAGGACATATTGAAATACCATGTTGCAGATTTATATAATGACTTAGATTTAAAATGCCTCAATATTTCGAAAATAAAATCAAAATCCAAATGTCATATTATAATAAAGAATTTCCCTAAAGTGACTGATTATTGATGACTTTTATTTTTATATTAAAATTGTGTTTTCTTAAGAAAATTTATATAAAAAAAATGAAAAATACTCGGATAAATAAAGTTTTTTAGGGTTTTCATTGTAACTATGTATATTTTCTTTACCTAATAAAAATGAAATGAAAACCAAGAATTGAATGAAAACAAATTTCTATAATAAAAGTCACCACCGAGACAATCCGGAACATTACCCAGGCCCATAAAGAAGTCACCAAATGTCATATTTTTGACTATTAATGACTTAAATTTTTAAATTATATTTTTATTATTTTATTATTGTGTTTTCTTGAGAAATTATTTAAAAAAATGAAAAACGAACAAAGGAAAAATACTCAAAAATTTTTAATGAAAACAAATTTGGATAAAAACAATAGTCATCACCGAGACAACTCGGAACGTTTGCTAAGTGAGGTATCCATTTTTTCCCGTTGGTAAAATCAAAAATGAAATGCGATTTCATTGTCAATGAAGGAATTAAATTATATACCAAACGCATTATTTTTTTCACCATAGTAACAATGTTTTCCTACCATTTATTTAGTTTCATTTTTTTATAAGCGATCTTCTTAAAAATATTTTTGGAAAATTAACTCGTTTTCTGGTTATTGTGTTTATTACTTTAATGGTAAGACACTCGCCTGGTGACCATAAAGTTAGTCCTATTTTCATGGAACTGGCAGTTAACTTAGTTTGAAAATAGTAAGAATATGAAATGTAATGCGGACTCCTTGTAAGCATCTGTATTTAAAAAATACATACATATACGGATAAATTTCATACAATATAACGAATCAAGAAAATTATAAACCGTTTATTAAAAACAAACACATATTTTTCCAAGGTAGCAATGAACTTACGAGTGCATGCGTACACCAAGCTTAAAAAAAGAAAAAATATACATATATAAATATTGATTGTATTATTTGTATGTATGAACTTATATTTTTTATTAATTACACCTACATGTTTCGGAAAAACCATTCCATTGTCAGGTTGTTTTATAAATGTCAAAATATCAATATGAATAATGTCTTTTGTTTTTCGTTTTTCTAAATCATTTGAAAAATTATTTTTAAATATTGTTGCTGAAGTTCTTGATTACTTACTAACAATTATTGGAATTTTTTTTAGAATTTTGCTAGTAGTTAAATTTATTGTTTATTAATAATATTTTTTTTACTATTACATGCTTTACTAATTTCTTATAATTCTAAATTAATCAATTTCAGACCAAAATTATTTATGTGTAAAATAGAAAGTCCTAAATTTTTATCAAAACCATGATCATTTTCAAATAAATGATTTACAAATTTAGAAAAACCATGATTATTCAGACATCTCAAATGCTTTTTGACTCTTACATTGAAATTTCGACCGGTTTTTCCAATATAAAACGCTGTACAATCTTTACACGATCATCTTTATCTTTTGAATTTATGAGGAGTTTTCGTGTATTATTATTGGTATAAAATGCAGGTCTAATATTTTTCGGTAGATGTTTTGAAATTTGATTCGAAAATGTATTAATATGTAAAATTCTTCGCCAATAATCAATTGAAAAAAAAATATATATAATAGTATTCTAAATGTGGAAAGTACTCACGTTGCCCTCCGAGGCCCAGGGCGCATCGCCGAACTGGCTGTACCGGTATCTTTTATACCGAACACTTCCCCTGAGAACGAGGCGTGCGAGCGTCATGAAAGGACGAGACGAACTGACTCCATAAAAATGTGCGAAAAAAACTATCGCACATTGGGATAGTGAATGTGTGTGCGCTTTTGAAAGGAAGTCCCCTTTCCACGCGGCGCTGCAAGTTGACTGGAGCAGGCGTTCGGAACCATCAATCATTATTTTTCTTTATCTTAATTGACAATAACAAATCGACGGCTCCTACGTATAATATCGTAACCCACAAAATTCAATTTTACAGGAGAAGGATTTGAACACATTTTCGTCCGGTATAAATCTAAATATTGCCCAATTTTTTAGAAATTTCGTTTCAATATTTTACTTTATACTGTAGTTTCATAAATAACCACAAAAAAGTCGAAAATATTAAAGGTTTTTGTAAAAATGCACATACCATATTATACTTCGGAAAAGACGCGACGTAAAATATCGTATAAATGACTTACAACATTTTACTTCGGAAAAGACGTAACGTAAAATAACGTAAGTGTTACATACGATAATTTTCTTATGTTATTTTCTCACGCATATTATTGTAAGTGTTACATACAATAATTTTCTTATGTTATTTTCTCACGCATATTATCGTAAGTGTTACATACGATAATTATTTTATGTTATTTTCCAACGCAAATTATCGTTAGTGTTACATACGATAGTATACTTCGTAAAAAATACGTGATTGCTTGAGATACGATAAAATACGTCCGAAAAAAACGTTATTTATTGCAAAATAATTTTTTTTCTTTCTTGGAAATAAAGATATAATTAAATACATATGAAATACACAAAAAATTAAAAATCGTCGATTTGTGGGTTACGATATTATACGTAGGAGCCGTCGAAATGTTTACTGTCCAGAAAATAAAGAATGGTTGTGACGCTGATATCAAATTAAATACAATGATATTCATTCACAAAATATTAAACGACAAAATGCCAAAATAATTTAAAAATACGATCAAATATAACACAGAGATACGTAGACATAATACAAGAAACGCAAACAAAATGAGCATTCCAAATAGGAAAAAATGTAACCCATAAAAACCAAGTTTTTATTATACTTCCTTCCTCGTTTACTAGTTGAAACTGGTTTGGCGCTTAACCTATGCGTTGGGCTCGTTGGGATGCGGCGCTACCTACGAAAGGGATAAAAAATTTCGGAAAATCCAAATTTTTAATTTTTATCAGTTTTCGCTTCGACCAGATGCGTCGGAATCTCTTCATACAAATTGTATGAAAAAACCATTAAAAATTTGAAAAATCCAAAATTGTACTATAATTATTATTTTTTTTAACGAAAATTTGACAGATCTTCTTGATCATCGCCACGAGTCTACATGCAAAGTTTCAGCTCGATTGGATCACGGGAAAAGGGTTAAAAATGGATCCAAAGTTTTTTCGTCGAAAGCAGGCAGATTCATGGCGACGATAAAAATGAACTAACAAATTTTCGTTTAAAAAAAGTAATCCATAAAAGCGAAGTTTTTACAATACTACCTTTCTCATTTTCGGGTTTCGTGTCTACCTTATGCGTCGGAATCTCCATACAACTTGAATGAAAAACCATTAAAAATTTGAAAAATCCAAAATTATATTATAATTATTATTATTTTTCAACGAAAATTTGATAGATCTTTTTTATCATTTCCGCGAGTCTGCTTGCTAAGTTTCAGCTCAATTGGATCACGGGAAAAGGGTTAAAAATCGATCCAAAGTTTTTTCGTCAAGCAAGCAAGCAGACGCCACGAGTTAAAAGAAAGGAAGTAAAAATTAATAATTATAGTATAACTTTAGATTTTTCGAATTTTTTTACAACTCCCTTTCGTAGCGTCACCCGACTCGAGCCCAACGCGTGGGGTAAGCGCCAAACCTGTTTCAACTAGTAAATGAGAAAGGGAGTGTAATAAAAACTTGTTTTTGTGGGTTAGTTTTTTTAGAATCCTATCAAAATATCTTCTCTAAAATCGCTTATTCTTTAATTTTGTCATCATGCCTATTGGCCACGTTGCACAATTCAGAATTTACGAAACGAAGGGCGAACGAAAAGATGGATTTGCTACTTTTTAAAAATATTATAATGAATTCATTTTTATGTCAGTTCATAGAAAATTTATATTATACTTGATCCGATTTAATAGAACTTAAAATTATAATTCGCATCCAAATAAATTATAAAACTAATTAGATTTTTTAACACCACTATTGACATCAGTGACTCGATTGTACCATACAAATTGAAAACAATGACAAAATAAGATAGGATCACTTGAAAAAGCAGTTACTTTGACACTTATATTTTACAAATTTAATAAGTAAAAATGTATACCTAACAAAAATTTACCTTTTAAAATATTCAAAATAAAAATTATTCCGACGGATATTGAAGCGTTAAATTCTTTCCGAAAATCTTCTCGCCTAGAAAACTTGGCGGGTAGGGAAACACGTTATATATATATATATATTATATATTATATTATATATATATATATCTATATAATAAAAAAGCATATAAAAGCTTCGCCCCGTCCCACCTCGTATAAAAATAATTGAATTTTGTTGTGGTCCCTCCAAATATCGTCAGAATATATCAAAATATCGTCTCAAGTTAAAACATGTTTTAATTGTGGGGAAATATTTTTATTAGTTAGTACAAGGTTATTATATATAAATTTGCATCCCCACTCATAAACATCCTATAAAATACAATGCAATCTTAAACGCATTTTAAAACAATATTGTCATATTACCATTCCATCCGGGAAGCCTCCGAAAAAACGTAATATGCATGTTAATCCGGCAAAACTTTCAGGTATAAAATTATTTCCCCCTCAAAGCGCCGTCTATGTCAGTTGAAAACAAAAGTTGTGTATATTTTTATTTTAAATTTGAAGCCGTTCTCTTTTTTAACAATCCAACAGGTTAAAATTTATTATATAACAATCAGCATGCAGGCGCCTAACTAAACCACGTCAATAGAACGTCAAGAGAAAGACAATATCAGTACAAGTCTACTTTTATTTAGGAGGCATCCATCAAATGTTTCGCTTCGTGGTTTGTGAACTGAAATCATTACCGACGCAACAACGCTCTATATTGATATGTATAATCTAATTGTATTATTTCAACCCACGCATTGCCATTGCAATAATCTAAATCATCATCGTTTGCTGGCAAAGGGCTAATGACAGTACCGCACGGTAATTAGATCACAGTTTGTCCTTAATTACAATACATTCCGGCATCCGTTGCGCATCCATTAGTCCATAGATTGATGTCCTAGTGAAATCTACTTAAAAACATTTTTCGACGAACGTTTTAGCTGGAGCCTGCTGGTATTCCTTTTCGGTATTAGGCGAATGATGCGTTTGATTCACATGGAAAATGATTACCGGAAAATTGCTCGCCTACAATTGCTCGCCAATGATTGCTCGTCACCAGATAACCTAACCTAACCTAACTAAACCTAGCCTTGCCCATATAAATACTTTTAGTTTACCACAGTTTTTTGTAAATAATAATTGAAAATTTTATGTACAAACATTGATTTGTTAGTAGAAAAATATTGCAACACAAGACCGTATCGTTGCACAATCGAAGATAAAAGAGAGATTGAAAAAAACAAATTGAAAAATTATTAGGAAAAAATATAATAGAAGAATCATATAGTCCATTTGCAGCTCCATGTACATGTATGTTTTTCAATAAACGTGTTTGTTAATCTATACTATTTACATATATTAATGTAAAAAATAAGTAAAACATCCTATTGTGTAATTGGCGAGCAGCTCTGCTGGCGAGCAACATTCCTAGGGAGCAACTGTGTGGCGAGCAACTTTCCTGGCGAGCAATTGTGGGCGAGCAATTGTTGGAGAGCAATTTCCCGCACACCATTGAAAACATGCATTATTAAACTTTTTGTATTAAAGTAATTTGCTACATTGTTTTGAATTTATGTAATGGATTAAAAAAATACTAATGAGATTCTGTCGACGGAACAATAAACAATGAAACTTTTTTCTTTTCCTTTTTACAAGCGAACTTCACAACGTTAGTTAAGAACATCATTAAGGTTAATAAAATCGATTAACTAACATGTCAAATTCGTGCAGATTTGAGTATATTAAAACATCTAAAACTTTGATTTCTTCGTTATTGGTTTACAGAAAAAACAATAACATATTCATTAAATATATTTAATACACAATACAGATTATATGAATATAACGATACGTAGACATTATATTATACGAATATAATGTCTAGTGTTTTTGACAGAACATGTTAAAATACATAATATAAGAAGAAATTTTGGCTGATGGATTTGGCAGAAATGTAAACACTTAAGTTGATGCCCTTTCTGATATATTAGTTTTATTGTGTATTCATAGCAGGTGATCATTTTTCGTTGTGGAAGATGGTTAAAAATTATGGTGAAATTTTTAATTATTACAAAAAGTATAAGTGCGAACAATATGTATTCGTATATACCCTTACTTAAATAACTTTACCTGGTGTGGAAACTACTAAATCGGCTGAGACTGCACTAACTTTTAAAAAATTTGTCACCGACTCAGTATACATACCATGTGAGAGGGGTGAAGTAACAATTGAGGAAGGGCGACAATGCAATTAGTGCTTACTGTTTTTTAATTTTTATTTTAATTATATTTTCTTATTTGTTTAAATTTATAATTTCTTTATCTGAATTGCACCAACAAAGGTGTGGTTCACGGGCTCGAAGCGGGCAGCGGAATGGAATTGCTCGCGTACGGGGCCGTTGCCGGACTCCGTTCCACGCGCAGACTTCACTTCCCTATCCAGAACCGCCAGGTGTCCAGGTGTATATAAATATATTTAAAAATAAAATATTTTCGAAAAAATGTTCAGAGTTTTAGGCCACACTATGTGTCAAAGTTGCGGCCTTTAAAAGGAGATTATCCTGGGCATAACTTTTGCCGAAGAAGACGTTACATCTGACTGAAGAGATCCTGGACCCAGCACCGAGACTTATGGAGATGAATTACGAATTGTGACTCATTACGTACCAATGAAGACATGATGGAGGAAAGATGAAGAAAAATAAAACATGAAAGTGAACATTTTTGCGAAACTTAATTTTAATCAGGTGGTTAAATCGGGCGATCACTGCAGCAACCTCCAAAAAACATCATACGGAGTACCGCAAGGAAGTGTTTTGGGACCCACGCTCTTCCTCATATATGTCAATGAAATGTGTAACTCCAATTTAGAAAACGGTAAAATAATTTCTTTTGCAGATGACACAGTGCTTCTTTTTCAAGATGATTCCTGGGAAAATGTTTTAAAAAAGGCACAAAGCGGATTGAATCGAATAACAGCATGGCTTGACAAAAATCTACTAACAGTAAATGTTTCAAAGACAAAATACATGTGCTTCTCCATCAGTAAAAGAACAGTAATAAAACAGCCCAAAAATCTACAGATTCACACATGTCAATCAAAAGATAAACCCTGTGATTGTACTAATCTGCAGACAACGGAAGATATACGATATCTAGGTGTGTACATAGACCAGCATCTAACCTGGAGAAAACATATTTTGAATCTCACAGTCCGAATAAGAAAGCTAGTTTATTTTTTCAAAGAAATTAGAGATGTACTCGACGCACCGACAAGAAGAATAGTATACTATGCACTGTGTCACTCACTCATTAATTATGCAACTGTCAGTTGGGGTGGTGCAGCTTCTACTATCTTAGATGCATTAAGCAAAGCCCAGAAAATGGTATTGAGAGTTCTTCATAAAAAGCCATTTCGTTTTCCTTCAGAAGAACTTTTCAGAGAATGTCACGTCCTGGACATCAATCAAATATATTTACTCAACACTTTAAAATATTTTTTCCGACATAAACAAGATCACCAAAAAATAACTCACTCACACTCAACAAGGGCACAGGTGAACAGCGAATATCTTGTACCAAAATTCACAAAAACATTTTCACAAAGATTTCACCTCTTCCAAGCACCAAAAATATTCAATACTCTTAACACTACACTAAAAACTTGTAGCCATAGTCTCGCATATTTTTCTTCAAAAGTGAAACTATGGCTGCATGAAAAGGGAAGGAAGCATGTCCAAAACCTACTAAAATCCATGATATAAACTAAATTTGAAAAATACTAATCCTACAAGAACATTTACTTTCATCTTTCTAAATACTTTTAATTGTTTATTTTATTTTATTTTATTAAATATCCTATTCAGATCATTTTTTTCCTTTGTCTATAATAGAATTAATTAACACCATTATTAGATTGTAAACATTTAATTATTACTATTACTCAATTTTAATTGGCAATAATATTGATTCACAAATGTTATATAAATACTAAATATTCTTGAACATTATACTGCTGGAAGAGCACTGTCTGCTATAATACAGTAAACTACTAGTGTAGCAGGCAGGGCATCAATTCAATTGTAGTGTTTACTTGCTGCCAAGACTCTCAGCAACAATGAAAAAAGCTTAATTTAATTTTGTAAACACTAATTGTAAGCTTTGTAAACTTTGTAACATTGAATAAACATTGAATAAAAAAAAAAATTGAATTGAATCGTTTAAAAAAAATCAGATCACGAGAAAAATATGAAATTAGACGGTTTTTATGACCACGGGTGGAAATTTTCTCTCGAAAAACACGAAGCAGAACATATTATAAAACAGTTATTATTTGTAAACCAGTTGATTCAGCCTGCTTTCATGTACAATGTATGGCAACCATTAATTAAAAAAGTGTATCAAATTTTGACTTATTTAACGTCGGATGGTTTCGAGGCCACTTAATCTTACTCAGGACGGCCGCACACTAACTGATACATAAAATAAATATGCAAATAAATCAATTGGCATGCAGCCTCGATGGGACTGCGGTGAGCAGATTAACAGGGGAAATTGAAAAGGGAATATATTAAATAACTGGAAATCGTTTATTAATGGTTATTAATGGATATTAATTATACTAGACTCAAAACTAAGGAGTAAATTCTAACTTTTATAAATTACCCTATCTAACTAAGGTCTCTATTGTTTATATATAATATTTCAATGCCGTTTTCTTTTTAAATGTATATTTTTATTTAAAGATGCTTAAAAAATTCTATAAATATATTGACGCATTTTGTTTTTTTAATTCTAATACTAAAACCACTGTTTTGCTTAAAAAAGTGGAAATCATTTTATTTGACATTAATTGTAATTAATGAACAATCATATACAAAAAACCAAAATTATTTAATAGATGGAAGTTTTTGATGAAAAAAGATATGATTATTATAAAACGCCGACGTAATATAATTTGATAAAATTTTGCTAACCTTAGCCGAATATAGAGTATGTGAGATATAATTTTTTTTTTTAAATGTTTTGAATGCAGTCACCGAGGATTACTAATAAAAAATGTTATGAATTCTCGATTTTATGTATTATCCCATCCAAAATCATGTTTCCTATAAATTTATAGGCTTATTTCCTATAAAATCTTCAATTCAGTGCATTATAAATTAGCAACCTCGATGACAGTACTAATTTTTTTTAGTTATTGCTTCCTTTGCTTTTATATCCCACGTATCGTACAAAATTATAAATTAATTAAATTTTAGTAAATTAAAAAGTGAAGATATCAAATTCAGAGAGAGAAAATGCTAAATTCAACGCCGAGAACCCTGTTCTATAAGAACGTAATGAAATAGCAAAATAAATATGTCAAGTTTCCGATTTTTAGCTCTTGACTCTAATCGACATTATTCATATAAACCAGACAGAATTTGATTGATAGTAATTAATTGGCCTAAGTAACACGACCGTAATGTGTTTACTTTTTTCTTCAACAGATCACATCTGTCAATCTACTTATTTACATAATATTATTATCAAACTTGTGTAAAAGAAACCAAATAAAGTAATCGAAACCGAAAAATGTGTTTTGACGAAATAAACGAACTTAAAATAATAATAATATTATCTGACGACAAAGTTAACGCTATGAACATCAACAATTGACATAATTCAAAGTAATTTTAATACTAAATTAGCTATAACTCAACATTACCGACGGACTTTTTATTTTTGAATTTCAACTTTATATTAAGTAATTAATTATTTGTTATATCTATGTTATTTAGTCAAAACAAAAAAGTGTTCTGGGAAATCAATCTAAAATGTATAATTTTATGTGCACTATTTGAAATCATACTGATTTTGAAAACGGATCATTCCGTTTTCAAAATCTCTATACCCAACTAGAATCCAATAGTTGAACTCATGTTCAGCTATTGGATTCTAATTAGGTACGGTTAAGGATGGACATTCGAAATTACTATTATTGGGATATTTATTGAGGAAGACAAAATTTTAAGTAGTTTAATTTTTTAAAAACTATGATTGATAATCCCGGCTAAATATCGCCCAGCCTATAACGAGCAGACTTAATAGAGGTAATTCATTGTGTCACGGTAAAAACTCCATAGGGAGGCCATTGCCGCGCGGTGGTTTATAAAAACCAATCACTGCACGTCTAGAGTTACCACAGTTCAAAAAACCGCTATAGACGCACTTACTTAGGCAATCATACAAAAACTAATGTTTTTAACTCCAATGTGTACCTATATATTTTATCCAGTATTAGGAAAACATTAAATGGATTAAAAAATTAAAAGATACGAGATTGAGTTCTATGTTTAAAGTTTGCACTCCGCGAAAACACCTATTTCTTCCTGGCACTCTCGACTATCGTTTTGTTTGTCAATTTTTTTTTGACAGTCATTGTCACCCAGTAGCGGCCCTCGCAGCCCAGTGGGCACGCCACTGGCTTCTCGCACTGAGGATTCCGGGTTCAATTCCCGGTGAGGTCACAATAAATCTAGGTGATATACTCAAGCATGGATGTTTTTGTGATGTAACGACTTGAGGAATTGGGCCTCTTGGCCCGTTCTTCTTTTTCAGCCTTCATCTCTCCACTGCTAGATATAGGCCTCTTCCATACCCTTCTACCCTTTCTTGTTATTTGCTAGGTGTAGCCATTTCTTTCCCCCCACAGCGACTATATTGTCGGCCCATCTCTTTTACGGTCCTTCTCCCTTTCCGATGCTTCTTTTGCAACATGACCTGTTCATTGTCATTTTAGCTTCGTCATACGATCCACCATATCCACTACTCTAGTTCTGCACCTAATTTCATCATTTCTCATTCTATCTCTTGGCTCGTTGGAGCATTTAAAAAACAGAGGAAAAAAGTGGTATTAAATGTTTTCCACTTCAAGTATGCACTCCGAAAATACACTTATTTATTGTTGGCCCTCTTAACTATAGTTTTAACCGTTAATTGCATTTTTTTAGCATGTCATAGTTAATAAGTTTTTTGATACTTTATATGATTTTGCGTCGTTGTCTGAACGTTGGATCGTTAAATATACTCATAAACTCCTACAGAAGGCTCCTTAGAGCTAGCTGAGTGGCTAAATCCACCAGTAAAAAGAAAAAAAAAGTTTATTTTTTCAATCAACAGATCAATAGGGCGAGTTATATATTACAAAGATTTATTGTGACCTCACCGGGAATCGAAACCGGAACCCTCGATGGGCGAAACTAGTGTCATGCCCACAGGGCTACGGGCATGTTATATTAATAGGGTAATTTTACATTTTAAAGATTTATGAAAATATATGAAATAGATTCAGAAAAATAAATTATATTTTGTATGGATACTTAGTATGGATGGTTGGGGTAATATTTTCATTCACACAATAATTAATGCACAACGTTTTATTCCTTATTATTATTATTTGAGTTATATAAACCTAAGCGCTTTCGATGGACACAACCATAATCTTCAAAGGCAATATTAGAACTAATTGTAAATCAATACGCCCGACAAATCGAAAATAAAGGGAAAACAGAGGAGTTATTCATTGACATACACTGTAATTAATTTTTACATACAATAATTTTCATTCATAATTTTTATAAAATACCTATATATAAAAAGAAACCCGTGTTTCCCTACCCGCCAAGTTTTATCCACAACCACCCACCGGTGGCTATGGTGGGGGATAGCCCTTGGTGTCACATCGAAAATATGCAAGTTTGGTGGCGGTGGCTGTGTGTAGGTGCAAAATGTGCACACATCACGCGGAAGGCCGTAAATGCTTCAGATTGTTTCCAAATAGGCGCGCCGACTGTGTCGGTGAGTAGAAGGTTCCGGAAGAACCTGCTCTAGAAAGTTCTGGAAGAAGAAGGTTCTAGAAAATTCCCGAAAATTCTATAAGGTTCTAAACTGAGTGGCGGAATGTGTCGGTGTGTCCGTAGAAGGTTCCTTCAAATTTCTTGAAAGTTCTGGAAGAAGAATGTTCTAGAAGGTTCGCGAAAGTTCAATGACGATCCAAACAGTACTAAAAATCTACGCGTGCGGAGCCGCGCGGGCGCAGTTAGTTTTTATAATAAAAATCTTTAAAAAATACGATTTCATTAAAACACGATATGATTGGTCGGGACATCTAAGTAGATGAAGCATATTTTCTATTGTGTTTGTTACTGTCATTTGTTTCATTTTTATGGTCACTGTTCGTCTTCGTTTTGTTTTTGCTTGATGGTTATATAGATTTTGCGATGTTTATGACCTATTTTAATAAAATAAACTATCTATCTAAAATAATGGAGTAACGAAAGAACGTCTAAATACGCGAATGTGTTGTTACGTGTTAAACGTCAGATGATCAGATTGACAAAAAAACTGATACATGACGTCACTTGCGAGAAAAGGTGTTTTGGTGGGAGTTTAAAATGATGATTTTCAAATTCGTTTTTTAATGTTGATATACATATAAAAAATCTTTTTATAAATGTATTTTAAGGCGATCGTCTTCGATCGATCTTCTCTTGCGTTTTTTATCACATTTTTGTGAGGACATATCTAATTTTAAAATTTATTTATCAGGTTACATATATTTTAAATACGAATATCTTATTAAATTGTAATAAACTAAATTAAACAATTGATTAATAAATTACCAAACCTTCGATGTTTTAAAAATGAAGAAAATATCTCCACTTTGTGGGTCTTTTATGACTGAACGGGGTGTTGAGATGTCTTTTTTATTCACTAATATTACAAAGTAAATGATTATCTTAAATTTATTATAATTATAGCAAAATCTGTTAGTTTGTTTACATGCAATTTATGTTTTAAAAAACACTGTTATTTAAATTATTTTTATTTTTTGTGTATTTTTTTCAATTTTTTTCAATCAACAGATTTTTCTATAATTGTAATAAATTAAAGATAATCGCCATTCAGTCATAAAAGGCCCATAAACTGGAGCAATTTTCTTCATTTTTAAAACATCGAAGGTTTGATAATTTATTAATAAATTACATAATTTTGTTAATGACAATTTAATAAGATATTCGTATTTAAAATATATGTAACCTGATGAATAAATTTTAAAATGAGATATTTCCATACAAAAATGTAATAAAAAACGCAAGAGAAGATATGAGAAAAAATTGTGAATTTTGCTCATTCTGCTAGACGATCGCCTTAAGATTTTTCTATTAAAAAATGTGAAATTACACAATTATTGTGTTAGCAACTGTTAACGATATACAAACAGAAAATAGATTTATTACACAAATTAGCTGGTTCGCGATTAAAATTTTTCTATCCCTGCATCGCCGGGTGTATCAGTTAATATTATACAAGTGTATTTAATATAAAAACCCAGAAAAAATGACCACTGGCACAAGTCTGTTGATAACGTTTTTGTTGCCCCGGTCCGGGAGAAAGGTGCGCCTCACTGCGGCGGCTATCGAGCCGATTGAAAAAGCGGTCAAACAAAAACAAAGCGAAAAGTGTATCGGAGTATTCCGCGACCAGGTGACGCAACCGGCGGCGCATGCACAGATGAAAGTCGCGTGTGGCGTAACGGCGAAGCCTTATTGGAGACGGAAGTGTGACGATCAAATTGTTACGTCACTCGAGCTGCATTTAACGCGGGTTTTTTTAAAATTAATTGTTCGAAATTAATTTTTTCTTCCGAATGAAGGTTTGAACTTTGTGGTGATATTATTATTAAAAAAAAGTAACAAATAAAAACAAAGTTCCTCATTTACTAGTGGAAACTGGTTTGGCGCTTAACCTGATGCGTTGGGCTCGTTGGGATGCGACTCTACGAAAGGGATAAAAAATTTCGAAGAATCCAAAATTATTTTTTTATCAGTTTTCGCGTCTACCAGATTCATCGGAATCTCTTCATACAAATTGTATGAAAAAACCATTAAAAATTTGAAAAATCCAAAATTATACTAAAATTATTATTTTTTAACGAAAATTTGATAGATCTCTTTAATCGTTGAAACGAGTCTGCTTGCAAAGTTTCAGCTCGATTGGATCACGGGAAAAGGGTTAAAAATTGATTCAAATTTTTTGCGTCAATCAGACAGACGCCACGAGTTAAAATAAAGGAAGTAATAAAATACAAATCACTTTGTTTTCACCACTTTATTAGATTATACAATCTACATGTTTCGTGAACAATGTTCTTTTCTTCAGAATTGTTTGAAATATCATGCAAGTGTATATATATATATATAAATATCGCTGATGGGGAGGGGGGAGGGATGGGTGTATTTCTAGATCATTTATTTGTGGGATCTTATAACTAATATGTAAAATTTTTAAGCCTGTATTAAAATATGTTTTGCAAAATCCGACTTAACATTGCTAGTTAAAGCTTTGATGTGTTCTTTTTTAACCCTAGTTTCAAAATTTCTTTTTCTTTTACCAATATAAAAATGATCATGATCTTTACAATTAAGTTTATAAACTACTGATTTACATTCCTTAGGGCAATTATTAATAATTAAGAATAGCTGCATCCCGTCAAAAATAATGGAACATTGGTTCGCGTCTTTGCTAAGCCCTAGTATATATTTATGGCATCTTTTTGGCGCTCCAGGGAGAGGCGGCCGTGGCAACACGCGTGAAACGGCCGGTTCGGGATTGGTGGCCCGGGGTTCGAGCCCCATCACCGGCCGTTTAATTTGTTTTTTTTAGACGTGAATTCGAACGAAATTACGGACGTTACGTTACGAACTCACGGCGACAGACAGACGGATGGATGGACAGACAACGAAATTATTATGCTAGATTTTTCAACAATTTAGCATCCTTCTCAATATTATCGCCTCATATTCTATTTTTTAATCAACTCAAATTTTAAGACGAAAATTTTTGCACTCAAAAGCAGAAATAAAGATAAATAATAATCAGTGCGCTATTTATGAATATGCCTAATTAGGACCGTCTAGTTTGAAACGTGAGACAAATTATTTGATCAAATGAGTGATGCAGAGGAACTGGTTATACTGGGTATACTTTTTTTGACAAAATGGCCCGGGGCTAGCTGCATGGTGACCAGGCGTCACGAATGCTTCGTGACGTTAAATAAACATATTGCCCGTCATATGATGGGTTATCAAAATAAAACTTTAAATCGGAGCATGCCAACATTATTTTTTAATAAGCTCTTTTTAAGGTAAACTAGAAGGTAATAATAATATTTAAAACATAAACTTATCATTTTTTGTGTTGTAAATTCGTAAAACCGAATATCGTCAATTTATGGTACTTTTTTTAATTATGAGTGGCATACTAATAATAGATTAAGTTTATCTAGATAAGTTATCCAGTTATGCAAACAAAGTCATATATATCACCTATTTCTATTTATTTAGTAAACAAAAAATTGGTGAAAGGAATCAGATTTCGGCTATAGTTTATTATATTAATTTTTTTTCCTAGCGTAATAAAGGACCCTGATTACATAAATGATGTCAAATTTTGTCGCAAGCAAGTTTAAAAGCGGTTATTTTAAGTTTATAAATGATACATTTTTGACACTTCAGGCCATAGATACCCATAGAAAATATATGTTTTTGTTGTTTTATTCATAGAAAATGAGTGTCCTGATTCCAAATAATAATGATAATAATTTGTATTTCGACCGCAAGTCCTCAAATAAATAATATATTAATTCAATAAAGCAACAAAAATTAAAATAATAACCATAGTTTTCATTACAAATCCTTTATATGCGAAATCTCTGTTCAATTTTGTTGTATTGGTTGCCATTTTTCAGAATAACAACCAGCTTTTGTTGTGCAGCAATTTTAAATAAAGAGATAAATTATAAAGTGTCCATGATTTAAATAATTTTATAATAGTACTAGAAAGTAGGTACTTGCCCGACATCTGAGATAATTTTTCATTTTTTTTGTGCGAGTATGTATGTGTGACCCCAGATGTACATTATGTAAGAATGCACACTGACCTCAAGCAAGTCGATGTGCAAAATATCAGATTGATTGGATGATGGGAAGTGTGTTAATTTTCACTTTCAAGATTTTTCCACGTTCAAGACCAGCGGTGAAGTTAATACAAAGGATTTAAAAAGGATAGTTATACAATAAAATTTATATAAATACCGGAAAATATATTTATTAAACAAAAGCAAAAAAAGGTCAGAGAATAATAAAATATAATACAACCGGTACACGAATAATTAAAAATATAATACCGGTAGATACACAATCGACCAAAGTTCGGGCAAATATAGTTTGTATTCAATATTATCTAGGTTATTTAGATAATTAGATTTAATGAGGTTAAGCTATTAAATTCTGCGGTAGGCATAACAATATTATTTATTTACATTTATAATTTTATTGCGCAGAAATGGTGACAGTTAATTAATTAAGCGTGATGAATAATATCAAAACTATACAAAATAAATAATTTAATCAAATGAATACGATTCTTAACTAGACATTTTAATTTGTGAAGAGTGGAAATAGGGTAATTTCACGTTAACAAAAAAAATATCTTAAATTTGGTTCAGTTAATAAGTTAAAGAAAAAGTTTTTTGTTTAATATACGTTTATTAACATTAAAAAACGATTTTGAAAATCACGATTATAAACTCCCGCCAAAACGCTAATTTTCGCAAGTGACATTTGGCATGAATTTTTATGTCATCTGACGTTTAACCTCATATCACGTTCATTCGTTTTTTTTACAAAACAATGAACATGGCTTTTTTACAAAACAATGAAAATGGCTTTTTTCTACAGTGCGTCCATAATGTCAGGGAATAAGTTTTGTAGATATTGTATGGTACCCAAAGGCAGAAATTCATTACTGAAAACTGAAAAGTGAATCCAAGATTAAAGCATCAATGTTCGGTAAGTTATCGGATTTTCCTTGTGAAAATCCGTCCTCCATTATTTTAGATATGTTCTTAGATAGTTATTTTATTAAAATAGGTCACAAACCTGGCAAAATCTATATAAAAAACCATGCATACACCAGTAAAAACAAAGCGAAGACGAACAGTGACCAAAGAAAATAAACAAATTAGAGTGATAAACACCATAGATCATTATATGGTATATCTATGCTTAGCAACGTCATGACCAATCATATTGCGTTTTAATGGAATCGTACTTTTTAAGATTTTCATTATAAAAATTACGAATGAAAACATTATCTCACACCATTCATACTGAGTTACAAAATATAATTTATTTTCTGAATCTATTTCAAATATTTTCATAGATATCAGTAAAATATTAATTTTGCCATTGCATTACGAGCATGAAATGAAAGGAAAAGCGAACGCAATAATTTCATACATTTTAACATTTATTTTATTGTTCGTTATAAACAGATATTCTTAAACATTTTATTTTATTTATTTTAGCACAAAAACAGGCATGATATGCCCATATATTTTGTGCACTATGGAATAACGTAATACGGTACATTAATGAGTACAAATAATCACGCGAATGAATTATCTTCTTTATAACAAATGGTGGCCCCAATGGTTGAGCCTGTTGCGCATTGATTATAGGATTACGGATTTGATTCACAATACAAAAAATAATTATATTCCGATGGTCAAAAACACAAATATCCTTCTGTGGTATTAAAAGTTTTTTTTATACATTTCTAATCTACATAATATATAAAAAAAAAATGAATTACTACATCAAACACAATAATTTACTACATCAAATTATTTACCTTATGAAAAATAAAATACATTTGTTTAATTATATAATTGTGAGGATTAGTAATTTTATTTGATGTTTTTAATACTAGAAGAATTATTTATAAAAAAAGTAAAAGCCCAAGTCTTATTAAGTGTTGTCTCAACGCTGTTTTTGTGAATATTGATTCGTAGGAATATACAACTGTTATATGTGGGGTATTAAAGCAAAGGCAGCAATATCCAAACAATTAAAAAAAAAATGTTTTGAATGTAATCACTGAAGATTACTAATTTAAAATGTACTGAATTCTAGATTTTATATATCTATCCCTTTCAAAATTATGTTTCCTATAAATTTATAGTCCTCCTAAAAATATAATCCTAAAAATATATCCTATAAAACCTCGAATTTAGAACATTGTAAATTAGTGATCCTCGACGACTGCATTGATTTTTTTTTTTGATATAGCTGCCTTTGCTTTTGTACGCCACACATGATGTTATTTATAAGTGTGAGTATATACGTATATTTTAAAATTTTATCAAAAAAAAATCGTGCGCCGAATCAACATTCTTACTATTTTTCAATCTAAGCCAAACGCTTATGCTATGAAAATAGGATTAACTCGCTAGTCTCCTGGAATGGAGTTCGAACTTCCGACCGTCTTAACCACCAGACCAACTATTATATCAATCACTAAACTTTTGCGGTTCGTAGAAATTGGAGCGAGGAGTTAGTTACGCGAGATAAAAAATAGATATTTATAAGCCATGACATTCACTCAACATTTTATTTATTTGTTTGGAAATGTTACAGATATGAGTTATCGATATACAAGAGTACAAACAAACATAATCGAATATATTAACTTATATCCCAACATATTTCATACTGAATTTAATTTTGAATTACACGTGATAATAATAATAAGAAAAATAATAGTTAAGAGTAATAACAATCTATATAAATAAAAATGTAAATAAAATCTAATCCACGAAATAATATTTGGCTACTATCGGGATTCGAACCACGGATCTCCTCCTTATATTTTTTCGTGGATTAGATTTTTCTGTATGACTTTCTAATTGATTAATTAATTTGGTATTAAATTTCACAGAACTTTGTTCTGAAAAAAATGCAACTTCACAATAAAAATGTATTCTTGAATATAAAAATTTAATGTTCGTTTGTACAAAATCGTTAATCTCTGAAAGTTCTTCACCGATTGCTTTGAAATTTTGGCACAACCTTGCATTCAAATACGAGAATGTTTTTGTACACCGGCTTTGTTTTTATACACCTACTATTTACTTATATAAATAAAAATGTAAATGTTCGATTGTCCTAAATCTTAAATCTCCTAAAGTCCTTCAACTACTATTGCTTTGAAGTTTTGAGAACGTTCCATTCGAATTCGCACAAATTATTTGAAAAAAAGAAGCCGGTACCTACCCTTATAATATTGATAAATATTTAGATACATCTTCCTAACATTTTCCGAATTCACATTTTTTGATAACATTCGGTTGGTTGACTTTGCTTAAATAAAGAGTTTGAACCAATGAGAAAGTGCACTTCCGTACTTATCGTTTTAAGCGACATTGTTCCAAGATTCATAAAAACCTTTAATATCGCATTCTCATTGTTATTTCTAATCTTATATTTACTTATTATCGTTTATTTTTTAAGACCCGTCGGGTAACTTAGGCGACTTTTCATCCTCCCCCTTTACCCCTTCCTCTCCTCTGATATATTTTCAATTCAAATCTGTACTGTTCTACCAAATTATGCATTCTTAAGGACCTGGTGATAAATATAGGCCCCTCCTGGACATCTCTTCCATCTCAGCCTAGATTACACGGAAACATGTTTTTTTAGAGGCTTTGCAAAACAGTGGAACCTTTGTTCTCCTCACAATCTTATTCTTAACTTTATCCTCAACCCGTGCAACGCCATAAAAAAGATAAAACGCCATAAAATAAAAGATATTAAACTAAATGTACATACTTGCCTGAAATAAATTTAAACATGGCATGAGATCATTAAGAAAAGATTTTACTGAATAAGAATTAAAAAAAAAACGTTTATTTATGTATGAAATATAGAAGTCAAAAAGTAACGAGAGCATTCCAAGCATATAGAGATGGTTGAGAATGTGGAGATTTGTAAAAAAGTATTGCTTAAGTAAGTAAACGGTAAGAATCAATATTTTGTTTTCTAAAAACTAGGCTATCTTACAATGACCAAAAATTACAAAATGTATAATAATGAGAATATAATAACAATTTGGAAAAATGATATAAACTCAGTCGACAACGGGATTTAATTGTTAGTTGCGAATGGCACGCCTCCTTGAGGGATGTGCAGCCAACAGGTTTTAATTTTCGTAAAACATCTTCTAGATATATCGTAGAAGAGTTGGCAAGGTAGGTCCTTCAGGCACAACTGGTGCCGAGGAAATTATTACCTGTATACCTACATATTGATATGTACTTGTTGATCTAATGGTTAAAACACACGCCCAATGATCCTGTGATGGCGGGTTCAGGCCCACAAACCAGTAAGTAAGTCCTTTTTCATAGCCAAAAATCTTGCTATTTGTATTTTACTTCTATAATTTTAAAATTCTAATATCCGTAACCGAAATTATCCGAAACTAGCGGATAATCCCAAATAATTTCATATCCGTAACCGTATCCGAAACCGGTATAATATTATTCCTATATCCGTATCCGTATCCAGATCCGAAATTTCATATCCATAATATCCCTGATAATTATACAGTGGGGAATCGATTGAATGCGCAGAGAATTAGCAAAAGAGAGGTACTGCGAACAGGAATTGATTTCAAAAATATTATGGAGGCAATTAGTATGAATCCCGATGCCGATAAAGATGAAAATAAAATCCAAGGTAAGTAAGTAAGAGAACATAAAAATTTTACAACGCGAATTACAACGAAAATTAACGCGACATTTTTAGCACAGTTTTTGTGAGAAATATTACTGAATATCCGCTTGGTAAAGATATTCTATGTTAAAAATATAGATGTATATAAATTGAGTATAACAGACCTATAACAATATTCATGCATTCTTCCACAAGGTAAAAAGATAAAAATACCTGATATCATGCGCGAACAGTGTCTACATAACATCTCGCTAGGCAGACAGCATTAAGAATGAAAACCCGTTTAATACTTGCATCACCGCACGTTTATTACGAATCTACAACCAATTTCACATCACCCTGTACAAAATCTAAATAGCATGAAAAAGGTTCCTTGTAAACATTCCCACGTGGTGTAGTATATTCACAATTATCATCCCAATAGAGTTGTGCATATAAAATACCACGCAGCCAAACAAGTACTTAACTACTAAATAAATTTAAATATACGAACGTTCAAGCGGGAGTAGGATGAGGTCACCACCGAATACATGTCGCGCTGATTACCAAAACTGACGGAAAGAATCGAAGAATAGGGCGCTGGCGACCGTCGAGGACTCGAAACTTCAATTGCTACCGTTGCAGACCACATTCAGCCGGTGATGCTGTAATGTTTAAATGTTTTGTGCCAACAGACCGCCCTTTGTGCCACCGCGATGGCACTTCTAACACTTTTGACTCCGCAACCACAGCGGCGGTTCGTGCGCTGTCGAAGTTGAGTCACCGTGAGATCGAACTGTACTGCGACCAGGTGTTTGGCCTGGCGATGCTTTTGTTCGTATTTATTTATTATTCCATCTCCTTAAACTCTGTTAATGTCAAATTGATCGCAATTTATTTTGTGGAGTCACGAATTCTCAGAACATAGTAAAAACATGACTTTTATATTATAAACATATATTTGAAAAAAAAATGAAATCAAATATTTTCTGGCAGAATATTATGAAATATTAAAATCTGAATATGTAATATGTTATGATAGGAATATAATGAGATATAGGTATATATGCTTAGGAAAAAGTCACGTTTCTTATTCTAACTGCATGCCCCTGTGATATATATAT